>CAMZMU010000121.1:11269224-11398711 GCA_947311845.1 Poa pratensis
TCCCATTTTCTTCCAGACCGTTTTTGCTGGTCTGGTGCCGCCATTTTCCCCCCTTCCTGGAGGAGGTTCTGGCCTTCTATCAATCCAACTTCCTGCATCTGCACCCCAACTCCATCTTGATCCTCGCCATTTTCGCAGATCCTTTGCGAGGCATATTTGGGGGTGATGCATCTGGCCTTCTTCCGGAGCTTCTACGCGCTCCGCTCCACGCGCCTGGCGAGCGGTCAGGTTGTGTGTCCTTCCGCATCGCGGATGGGATGGAGGCATCTACATCCCCATGTCCTGGGATGGCGACAAACCCGTCACACGGTGACGAAGAAGGTGGACGATTTCCGCCAGCGGTGGTTCCTCGTGACCCAAGACGCAGAACTCCTTCTTCGACGTCCCTGAGGCGCCGCCGCTGAAAACTCGAACTGGTCGAGTGCAACCTTCCAAATCCCGAAGATTGCTGACTTGGTCGCACGCATGAGCTCGTCCGCGAAGCTGGCCTCACGGGGCAGATGGTTGCTGAAGACTTCGTGAGGCGCCGTATTGCTCCTCTCCAGAAGCACACGAAGCCGATGTGGATGTATTCAGGCCCGGCGACCCGATGCGGCTGCATTGCAGCTCCCCACCCCCGACGTCATTGCTTCCATTATGGGCATCCTCTTCACCGCCCCGGAGGTTCCTGTGCCGCGCAGTGAGCTCGCGAGGCCCCTCCATCAGATTCTCCGAAGAAGCGCCTCGCGATCCTGGAGCTGATGCCGGAGTTCACCCCTCAGGCCTGGCAGGGAGAAGAAAGGAGGCCGCGGCGCCCGAGGGGAAAGGACTGGGCCACGTCACCCGTCGCATCTGACGCTGATCTGGGCGTCACCTGTGAGGGGCGAATCCCTCGGCAGGGGAGGCGAGCTCTTCGAGACCTCGCCTCCCAGGGAGAAGTTCTGGAGATTCGTCCAGCGGGGACGAGATTTCCTTGTGGCCCCTTCGCGCCAGGTCGCGGAGGGGGAGGAAGACAGCGATGAGGAGGCCGCAGCGGGACGCTGCGATCCCCGCTCCAAGGCTTTCCACGACAGGGCCGCCAAGAGCCCAGTGGGCACCCCTCTCAAGAGGAAAGCTGAGACTGCTCCTGAGGGGTCCGGCTCTGGAGCTGCATCGTCGAGGTCGTGGCGGTCGTCCACCACGGTGTGGGTTGACTCCCGCGCCAAGACATCTGGGTAAGATTGGTCCCTGTTTTCACATCTTTCGAGAATTTTCTTGCTCCCCTCTTGAAGGCCTTCTTGCTTGTTTGTCAGGGATTTGGTGACGGCAAAACGCCGGAGGCTCCGCAAGGCCGCGGAGGTGCGGGGCCTTGCCTCGGCAACCGTCGAGGGCCTGTGGAGCCCTCAGCTGAAGAGGCTGCTAAGCCCGTGGTGACTGAGGCCACGGAGCCGGTCGTGGAGGAGGCCACGAAGCCTGTGTCGGAAGAGGCTACAGGGCCTGTGGTGGAAGAGGCTACAGGGCCTGTGGTGGTTGCGCCTCTGACCGGGGCGGCTGCTTCGTCTTCTACCGCGGAGGTGCGCCCCGAGGAGGAGGCGGTGGTGCGGACGCCAACACCGCCACGCCCTGTCACTCCACCAGCAGCAAGAGGAGGTCGCCACGGAGGAGGCGGGGAGCGGCTCGCCGGCGAGGAGAGGCGCCGACGTCGAGATGGGGGAGAACGTTCCTCCTCCGCCCCAAGGCACTGACGCTGAGGTGGAGAAAACGTTCCTCCGCCGCCCCCGCCTAATGCAGATTGAGGGGGCGGCGGCTTCTTCTGAGGCCGCAGCGGGCACGGCGGCGGCGGACCTCACGGTGGCTGGGCAGTCTTCCCCAGCCCCTGAAGCTCGAGAGGAGGCGCCGATGGAAGACGACGGTGCTGGAGCCCATGGCCCCAATGACGGAGAGGGCTCGCTTCACAGCCCCCAGGCCAGGGTCGACCCGGGCCCAAGCTCGGAGACCCCCACCCTTGAACTAGTGCACACGGGGAGCCTCCATGTCTCGTGGGAGTTCGCGGGCTCTGGTCCTGGGCGGCAGGAGCTGGAGCGGCGCTCGCCGCAGCTCTACCTTCCGCCTGGCGAGGGGTGCACTGGACGGGCTGGAGGCCCAACTCGCTCTCGAGGAGGCCGAGCTCGCCAGAGAGTATGATGAACTTGAGAAGGCTGGACCCGCTTCTTCGAGATCGTGGAGCACCGTCGCCACGACAACGAGGCCATGCAGGCGCAGCGAGAGGAGGCGCTGCGCTTCGCCAAGGAAGTCGCGAGAGCGCGGTGCGCGAGGCTCAAGAGACCCTGGAGCCACTCCAGGCAGAGCGCCAGGCCGCTGCAGGATCGCGAGGCGGCCGTGGCGGAGCGCCAAGCTGCAGCCTCAGAGCGCGCGGCCCTCGAGACCACGCTAGCCGCTCAGCGCCAAGAGCTTGCTGACGCGAGGGGAAATTTGCTGCGGAGTCGGAGGCTACGCGAAGTCTTTGGACCAACACCGCGTGTCTTTGGATGCCCGTGAGCAAGCACTGGCGGCGCGCGAGGCGGAGGTGCTCAAGCGCGAGGAGCAGCAACTGCAGGCTGACAGGGAGCTGTCCACGCAGCGCGCAGATCTTGAGGCGCGGGAGGGCAATCTGGCCGAGGCCATAGGCAAGCATGGTGAGGAGGTGGCCAGGCACAAAAAGCTTGTAGAGAAGTCCAACCGAAAGCTCGCCGCGAGGAAGGAAGAGGCTGAGAAGGATGCCGCCGCCAAGCAGAAAGAATACGCGCGCCGTCGCCGAAGATTATGGGGAAATTCAAGAAGCAGGAGGACCGCTTCAAGAAGAAAGTGCAGATGACAATGCCCGCATCGTTCAGCTGGAGCATCAAACGCCAACCTGAACTCCCAGTTGAGGCGCGCCAGAGATGGTCGTCGCCGCGCGGAAGAGGCTCGCGAACGTGCAGATCAAGACCTCGCCTCCCTGATGGCTGATATGAAGGAGCTGAACGCGCAGGTGGGCCCTGCTGTGGAGCGTGCTGCAGAGGCTGAGCACAGCGTGCAGGCGGCGCGGGTCTTGACGCAGCAGCGGGAGCGCATGTTCAAGTCCTTGGTGACCCGGGGGAACACTCTGCGGGGCAGCTAGGAGTGGATGCCCCTGCGGTTCCCGTTCATGGGAACGCTGACGCCCCATACCTCGCCTACTTCGATCAGCTCTTCACCGCGCTCGAGGGCCCTGTGGCGGAACTTGGCGACGTGTTGATGAGGAGTGCCGCAAGCTCTGACGTGGCGATCGACGCGTCTTCGCCAACCTCCAGCGCCTTACCCCAGCTTCGACTTCGAGTCAGTGACCGAGCCTGTCGAGGCGGACCAAGCTCAGGAGCTCTCCAACTTGGTTCGAGGAGGTCAACGATTACGTCGACCGCTTCAAGAGGGTGAGCGGAGCAGGCCGCTGAGGAGGGGAAGGTGCTGAAGCCGGCTGAAGAGGAGGCTGAGGAGGATCATGACGGCGATGCCCCTGCCTAGGCCGCTCCTGCAACAAGACGCGCTTGACGCAACTATCTTTGTTTTAAGACTTGTTTTAAACCATTCTGGCTTGTAAGACACTTTGATCGTACGCTATTATGTGTGTGTGTGCCCCTCGATGGGCCTTTTATCCCTGTTCCATGTCTTTCTTCGCTCTACGTCGTCAGGACCCATCTCTTTGCGCTATGACACCGCCGCTGCGGTATGCCGGAGCGTGACTCGGCAAGGCCGGGGGGTGTTTAAGGCTTGGAGAGGTAAGGGCTCTCGAGTCGCGGTGCTCGAGGGCCCCCTTTGACGCACAAGCAGTCCATGGAGTGTGAGAGAGAAAAAACCCGCTCGAGGGACGACAGGTGCTCGTGAGGGGGAAAAAACTCCTGAGGGGCGCGAGCGCTAGACTTAGCTTGGCGAGACTTTGGCCTCGTAGAGGGCGTTGGCTTCCCTGGTGGGGCGTTGGTTTCCCTGATGGTGCGCTCCCTCTAGAGGTCGGAGCGGCTTCTCGACCTTGGGGAGGACTCTTGTTCCCTGTATTGGTTAGAGAGGCAAACCCAAAGCAGCACATGGTAGTAAACACTCATGCGCGCTTATAGGCTTCCTCATGAGTATCTCGCGAGGAGAGTAAGTACCAAGGTCCTTTGGTGAGGTGGCGTGTTTGGGAGCAAGCCCAGGCCAGAGCTCTTTGAGGAGGTAACAGGCGTGAGAGCGTGCTCACGTGTTAGAGCTCGGATCCTTTGGATTTTGCGGTGCTGTTGGGGTGCTCTTGAGGCACAGTCACCGTACTCAGCCCCCGCTCGCGAGGTGCGCATGGGGAAGAATATGAGCGCGAAATGAACTAAGATGATGAAAGTAAAAACTCACCACCAAAATATTACATAGCGGCGCCTCAGCGCAATGTTTCATTGAGAAACGAATTGGTTCATTACACTTGGTGTTACCAAGATAAAGTTTTCCATGTCGAGGCATGGGGACCACATTCAGTGGCTGAGACTCTTCACGGCCTGCGGCGGCACGTTATCAGGAGAGCTCAGAGGGGCTGGCCCTCGGGAGGAGAAGCTTTTGTGAAGCTTGGAGGTGAAGTTGTGTGCTTCCCTCTAGAGACAAAAAATGTCTGGCGTGACTATGATCACGGGTAGAACTTGCGTAGATGCGCGATGTTCCATGGATTCTTGACCGGGATGCCGTCCTCCGTTTCGAGGCGTACCGCGCCAGGCCTGGCGATGTGTGAGACCCTGTAGGGGCCTTCCCACATTGGCGAGAGCTTGTGGAGACCTTCCCTGGAGAGGATTCTCCTGAGGACGAGGTCGCCTGTCTCGAGAGTGCGTGGACGTATGTGGCGGCTGTGGTAGCGTCGCAGGTCTTGCTGGTACTTGGCTGCCCTGAGGGCGGCACGGCGGCGCAACCCGTCAAGGAGCAGCAGGTCGTCGCTGTGGAGGTCTGCTTGATCGTCCTCGTTGAAGGCAAGGACCCGTGCGGATCCATGCTTGATCTCTGTGGGGAGGACTGCTTCAGCTCCATACACGAGGGCAAATGGCGTCTCACCAGTGGGCTTCGTGGGGTTCGTGCGGATGGACCAGAGCACGGACGGGAGTTCGTCTATCCAGCCCTTGCCGTAGCCCTTCAGGCGATTGAAGCTTCTTGTCTTGAGGCCCTTGAGGACCTCAGCATTTGCTCGCTCGGCTTGGCCGTTGCTCTGTGGGTGAGCCACCGAGGCGAAGCAGAGCTTGGTGCCGAGGCTCTCGCAGTAGGCCCTGAAGATGCCGCTGGTGAATTGTGAGCCATTGTCGGTGATGATGCGATTAGGCACACCAAACGGCAGACCAGGCCTCTGATGAATTTTACTGCTGCCCTGGCCGGTATGCTGCGCACTGCTTCAACCTCTGCCCACTTGGTGAACTTGTCGACTGCCACGAAGAGGAAGCGGTAGCCCCCTTGCGATCTCGGGAAGGGTCCCAAGATGTCTAGCCCCCAGACCGCGAAAGGCCACGAGAGCGGGATGGTTTGGAGTCCCAGTGCAGGCTGATGGACTTGCTTGGCGTGGAATTGGCACGCATCGCAAGACTGGACGATGGTGGTGGCATCTTGAAGCACTTGGGGCCAGTAGAAACCGCTCCTGAAGACCTTGCCTGCCAGGGTGCGTGCAGAGGAATGGTGGCCACACTCTCCACTGTGAATGTCTCTGATCAGCATGCGGCCTTCCTCGGGGGGGACGCACTTGAGTGCAATTCCATTTGGGCGCTTGCGGTACAGGTCTCCCTCGAGGATGTAGTATGACTTGGCTTGTCGAGCCACTCGTTCCGCCTCCGCGTCTTCTTCGGGAGGACTCCCTTCAGCAGGTAGTCTTTGAGTTCGTCAACCCAGCCTGTCTCTTGATGCACCATAGCCAGCAGCAGACGCTCCCCTGAGGATGGACCGCAGTTGGGTGCCCCACCTACAGGAGGTGGTGGGAGTACTTCGTCTGTGCTTGTGGCTGCTGCTTCTTGTGGCTGCTTTATGGACGCCTTGGAGAGTCTCTCTTCAAAGACGCCGGCCGGCTGGGCCTGCCTTCGTGATGCTCGCTTGGCGATGTCATCTGCCTCCTGGTTCTCCTTTCGCGGGATGTGCATGAGCTCCATGCCCTGAAGTGCTTCTCGAGCTTGCGGACCTCTTCAAGGTAGGCGGCCATGTGGTCGTCTTTAGGCGTGTAGCTCTTGTTGGAGAAGTTAACCAGGAGCTGGGAATCACCCTTTATGAGTAAGTGCTTGACACCAAGGGCGATTGCGGCTCTGAGCCCGGCGAGGAGGCCTCGTACTCGGCGATGTTGTTGGAGATCTTGTCTATTGTGAAGCACAGCTGGATGGCGTAGTAGAGCTTGTCACCTTTTGGTGAGGTAAGACAACGCCAGCCCCACCATTGCGGCAGGCGAAAGCTCCATCGAAGTGCATGGTCCAGTGGCTTGGCATTGTATCTCCGATGACGCGGTTTCTTCTTCGCGAGGCTCTTCAGGAGTTGGGTCTGTCCACTCGGCGACGAAATCCGCCAGCGCTCTCCCTTTTATGACTCTTGTGGTGTCGAAGCGCAAGTTGAATGGTTGCAGCTCGATGTTCCATCCTGCGACGCGGTCAGTGGCGTTGGGGTTGCGCAGGATCTGCTCCAGGGGGAAGGACGTGACCACCGTGATGGGGTGGCCCTGGAAGTAGTGGCGCAGCTTCCTGGAGGCGATGAGAGCGCGAGGAGGAGCTTCTGCTGCACTGGGTACCGCTCGCGAGCATCTCGCAGTACAGTACTGACGAAGTAGACTGGATGCTCGACGAGGGTCGTTGATGGTGCGGCAGCGTCGGCTCCCTCGAGAGGCTCCTCAGGACCTTTGGCGAGGTTTGCCTGAGGAGGAGCCTCGGCAGGGGTGCTCGTGGTGGACTCGACTTGAGGCTGTGGGTCTGGCACTGGGTCTGGAGAGACTGTTCCCTCGTCGGGAGGTTCTGGACTTGGTGTGGCAGTGCTTTTCTTGGGGAGAACTGGCTCTTCTCTTTCCACCACCAGGACGGCGCTTGCAGTTTGTGGAGTGGCTGCTAGGTACAGCTTCAGATGCTCGCCGCCCTGGGGGCTACCATGACTGGTGAGCTAGCCAAGTATTTCTTCAAGTCCTCAAATGCTTTGTCGGCCTCTGGAGTCCACTTGAAGGTGCCGGATTTCTTCATGATCTTGAAAAATGGCAAGGCTCTCTCGCCGAACTTGGAGATGAAGCGGCCTAAGCTGGCCATGCATCCTGCTAGGCGCTGCATGTCCTTGAGGCGGCGAGGTGGCTGCATGTCTTCTATAGCCTTGATCTTGTCAGGGTTTGCTTCTATGCCGCGGTGGGACACGAGGAACCCGAGGAGCTTGCCTGAAGGCACCCCGAAGACGCACTTGGCGGGGTTTAACTTGATGTTCACCTTGCGCAGGCTGGCAAAGGTTTCCTCGAGATCCTTCAAGAGAGTGTCTCCCTCGCGAGACTTGACCACGATGTCGTCGACATAAGCTTCTGCATTTCTTCCCATCTGAGCCCCCAAGGCGATCCTCATGAGCCTCTGGAAGGTGGCGCCGGCATTTTTCAGGCCAAAGGGCATGCAAGTGTAGCAATACACACCACAAGGGGTGAGAAATGCTGTTTTCTCCTCGTCTTCCTTGGCCATTTTGATCTGGTGGTAGCCTGAGAAGGCATCCAGGAAACAGAGGAGATCACAGCCGGCGGTGGAGTCCACAATCTGGTCTATCCTTGGCATGGGGTATGGATCCTTGGGGCAGGCCTTGTTTACGTCTGTGTAGTCGATGCAGAGCCGGCCTCCTCCATTGGGTTTTGGGACAACCACACCGTTGGAGAGCCAAGTGGGGTGGGCAACTTCTCGAATGATGTCTGCTGCTTTCAGCTTCTCTACTTCTTTGATGATGAACGCTTGCTTCTCGGGGGCTTGTTTCCGCGCTTTCTGCTTTACAGGGCGTGCGTCTGGACACACGGCTAAGTGGTGCTCGATCACCTCCCTTGGTACACCGGACATTTCTGACGGAGTCCATGCGAACATGTCAGAATTTGCCCGAAGGAAGGCGACGAGCGCGCTTTCCTATTTGGGAGGCAAGCCAGCGCCTATGGTGACGCTAGCCCCCGAGCCCTCAGCCCCCGAGCCGCTGGTGCTCAGCGACACCTTCTTTGTAGATGCTTGCTCTTGAGTGAACAGCTGTTTCTTCTTCTTGGGCCTCTCGAGAGGCTCCATGTCCTCGTCAGCGGGGAATGCCATGGCAGCGGCCTTGTAGGCGATCTCGACAGCGCGCGTGGCGTCCTGTACGTGACCACGTATGGTGATGGTGCCACCGCTGCCAGGGATCTTGACCATGTTGTAGGCGTGGTGCGTGACGGCCATGAACTTCGCGAGGGCGGGGTAGCCGAGGATGGCGTTGTAGGGCAGGCCAATGTGCGCGACGTCGAAGTCAATTAGCTCGGTGCGGTAGTTCTCCTGCGTGCCAAAGGTGACCGCGAGCCTCACTTGCCCCAGAGGCGAGATTGAGCCGCTGGTGACCCCGGTGAAGGGCCTGGAGGGCATGAGCCACTCGTAGGGCACTTGAAGCGTCTCGAAGGTCTCGACAGAGATGACGTTCAGGCCTGCACCCCCATCAATGAGCGTCTTGCCGACGGCGATGTTGTTGATGGTGGGGGTGCACACCAGCGGGAGAGTGCCCACAGTCTTGGTAGACTTGGGGTGATCCTTGGCGTCGAAGGCGATGGTGTACTGGGACCACTTGAGGGGGCGGGACGTCTCGACCCCGGGAAGCGCTGCGTTGAGCTCGCGAGCGAACTGCTTGAACTGGTTGTTCGACTTGGGCGCCTGGGATCCGCCGAGGATGCATGCCATGGCACCCTTAGGGGCCTGGTAGCCTCCAGGCTCTTCGTCGGGAAGATTGTTGTTTTTCTCGGCGGCATTCGCCTGAGTTCCCTGGGGCCTCTGGAAGTTGCCCTTGCGTCCACCTTTGCGGTAACCACGGCCTCTGCCGCGGCCACCGCTGCCTTCTTCTTGCTCACGCTTCTTGCTCAGCTGCTTGAGGTCATAGCAGTTCTCCGTCGCATGGCCGCGCCTGTTGTGGTAGATGCAGAACGGGCGGTTGTCCACCTTTTTCTCGCCAGCCTCAGGGGAGTCCTCGCGAACATGCTTGGCGTCGGGTTCAGCTGCCAGGACTGCGGTAGGCTTGCGCTTTGTCTCGTCACGCCTCTTCTGGGTCTTGGATCCCTCGACAGGGTCGTCTGTCGAGCCCACCTTGACGAAGAGGAGCCCTTCTTCTGCCTTGGCGCACTTGTCTGCGATGTCGAAGAGCTTCACCACGGAGGAGAGGGTATCATGGATGCCGAGCTTCTCGAGCATCCTGTGGTTGGTGACGCCCTCTCTGAAGGCCGCAATGACGTGCGAGTCCGGGATGTTCGGGATTTTGTTGCGGACTTGGCTGAAGCGCTGGATGTACCTGCGGAGGGTCTCGCCAGGCTTCTGGCGCACAGCTCGCAGGTCGTTGTAGGTGAGGGCGCGCTCGTACGTGCCCTTGAAGTTTGCAACGAACTGCTGGCAGAGCTCCTCCCACGAGTCAATGGAATCCTCGGGAAGGTTCAGGAGCCACGACAAGGCGGAATCCTTGAGAGCGTGGGAGAACCAGTTGGCCATGACCTTGTCGTCTCCCCCCGCAGCTTGGATGGAGGTGGTGTAGAGCTGCAAGAACTCGATGGGGTTGTTCGTGCCGTCGTAGCCCTTGGGTAGGTCAGGCCTGAACTTCTGTGGCCAGACGACGCGACGCAGGTTGCGGGTGAAGGCCGCGCATCCTGTGGCGTACGAGGCGATGCCACCCTGAAGAGCACGGCGGTTCTGTCGCCCTGCTTGGCCGATTTCCTCGACGATGCGCTTCTGGAGGTCCTTCTGGCGCTCCATTTCCACCCGCGCGTCTGGGGGTGTCCGCTGCACGATTTGCAATCGCGCGGCGAAGACGCGTGGGATGCGGCCTTGTGCGCCGCAGCTGGAGGCGGACCTGGCGGAGGCGGCGGCGGAGGTGCGCCATGCGCGGTGGTTCCTGCGCGTCCGGAGTTGTGGTGCACCAGAGAGCGCGACGCCGCCGGAGCTGCGCGGTGCCGCCGCAATGTCGACGAGGTGCTGGAGGCGGCCGAGCCAGTTGTCGTGCGCCTCAGCTGTGGGGCGGTAGCGGAAGAGCTCCGCGGCCATGAGCAGCGCGGTGTTTGGGCTGGGCGCTGGACGCCCAAGAGTGGAGGCGCTGTGGCGCTGGGACGGATGCGAGGACTCAGCGTCCTCGCCGTGCCCGTGGTCGACGTCTTCGTCGAAGCGGTCGTCGTGGTGGCCGTCATCGTCCTCGGGGTGCTCCACACGCGGTTCAGCGGTGTTGCGCCCCGTGGCGCGGCTGGCACGGGGACGGCCGCGAGGGTTGGTGGTGTTGGCAGCGGGCTCGGTGGTGCCCTGCCTGACGCCCGCCGGGTGGCGCGAGCTGCGCGAGTGTCCGCCATGGTGCAGAGGTCGGTGAAGGTTGAAGACGCGCCTCAGCCCCCTACCTGGCGCGCCAATTGTCGGAGAATGACTCCCACGAAACAGGGATAGTCAAGCTCACGAAGAGAGTTCGTGTAAGGGGCTGAACACGTTGGTCAAACAACCCTCAACCTGCACGGCGACGGTGCTCGTCGAGCAAGAGGAGGGACATCACGACAGAGATGAACACCAGCCCGTACCCAGGTTCACGGCCCTCGTGTGGAGGTAACACCGCTACTCCTGCTTGTCTGTATTGCACTGCTTGTAGAGGTTACAGTACAATGAGCTTGCCGAGGGCTCTCTTTTGGCAATGGTGTACACGAGGAAGGGAAGCAGTGGTCTTCTTCTTCCTTGCGCGTAAGTGGCTATGCTGGAATGAGAATGCGATCCCTTGCTACGGTGCTGCTCCTCCTCCTTTTATAGGCGCCCCGGCTTCCTCCCTGCGCTTGCGCTACGGAAGGGCTATCACGTGGCGGCAGAAGGTAGAGCGTGGTGCACCGCAGCCCGGCTGTCCATGGACGCGGTCCATGGGCGTAAAGCTGATGCCTGTGGTAGAGTAACCACCGTCCATGCAGGACGGCCAGCTGGGGCCGCAGAGGAACGTGGGGGTGCCCACGGTGACGTTGGCCGTGGAGCTAGCGCCGGCCGGTCCCCTTATCACCAAAGAGGAAATCCTTGTAGTCCGGTGCGGATGGCGCAGCTTTGTTGACCCCTTTAATCACCAAAATGGCAACTGCGGCGTCGTCGTCACCGCGCGCAGCGCGCGTCACTCTGCGGCCGCTGCAGAGCCCATGTGCGCTCTGCAGAGGTTGCTTTGCAGCGAAGCGATCTCCACGAGGGCTTGGATGCCCTGTGGAGAATTCGGCGTTGACCTCTCTCCAGGGGAGATTACCTTGAAGAGGGGGCAGCAGTGAAGAGGGCCTCCGCAGGCCTCTGCTGCCTCCAAAGCCCTCGCGAGGCAATTCGCCTCGCGAGGCTCTCCAAGCCGTAGGCTTGGTCCTTAACGAAAATTGGCCATCAAGTGTCGAGGGCCGTAGAGGACAGGCCCAGCACACCCTGGATTTCACTGGGCCGACAGATATGCTTACTTTCAATAATATAATTCGAGCTCAACACCTTACTTAATTACCACTTAAAGGCAGAAAATACATGGAGTAACATTCAGATGGATCCCCTGCTAGAGCAGCTCGACTGGTTCTTCACCTCTATCCATTGGACAACTTCCTACCCAGCTACAGAGGTCAACCGCTTGGTAAACCCACCTCTAATCACACTTCATGTTTGGTCTCCATCCAAACTAAAATTCCGGCTTGCAAACTGTTCAGATTTTAGAATTTTTGGGTAGCCCACTTGGTTTCCAAGCAGCCGTGTCAGCTAGTTGGTCCAAACCAACACACAAAGCAAATAGCGCTGCAAACCTGAATGCCAAGTTCAAAAATTGAGATACGACCTGAAGCACTGGAGTAAGTCCATTTCAAAATTATCAATCTGCATTGACAACTGTAACAAAGCTTGCTTGAGTTGGATAATCTAGAAGACAACTGTAACATCATCTGCTTAATCTTCTTGATTATCAAAGGCAATATTGGAAAACGAGATGCACCATCCGCTGGATAAAATTTGGGGACGAGAACACGAAATTCTTTCATTCTATTGCCACTGATAGATACAGAAGGAATTTTATTTCTCAGCTAACACTTCCAGATGGCACTCAGGTCTCATCGCATGATGATAAAGGGAAGGTCATATATGATACATGCAAAGAAAGATTAGGCACTTCTGTCAACCCCCCCTATGCTATTTGATCTGCCTTCTTTTATCACTCCTATAGAGGACTGGAAGCTCTATCTGTCCCTTTTAGTAAGGAGGAAATTGATAATGTTGTTAAAGCTATGCCTTCGGATAAGGCTCCTGGACCAGATGGATTTAATGGCCAATTCCTAAAAACTTGCTGGCATATTGTGAAAGAGGATATTTATCAGCTATGCAATGATTTCGACAGTTGGGTTTTTAACTTGGAGAGCATAAATACTGGTTGCATCACCTTAATTCCCAAGATTAATTCTCCTAGCACAGTGAATGATTTTAGGCCCATTACCTTGCTTAATTGTTGCCTTAAGCTGATCACTAAGCTCTTAGCTAATAGATTACAGTCCCTCATCCTCAAGATTGTTCATAAAAACCAGTATGGCTTTCTAAAAGCCCGGACCATCCAGGACTGCATCGCATGGGCTTTCGAGTTTATTCATCAATGTGAGGCTTCACACCGATAGATCATTCTCCTAATGCTAGATTTTGCAAAAGCCTTCGACACAATTGATCACGCTGCCATGTTGAAGATCATGAAGCAAATGGGGTTTGATGCCAAATGGCTTCATTGGGTTGACATGATTTTTGGATCGGGAATGACATCTGTTCTTCTAAATGGAGTACCTGGTAGACAATTCTTTTGCAAGCGTGGAGTTCGACAAGGGGATCTGCTCTCACCTCTGATTTTTGTGCTTGCGGCGGATCTTTTGCAGTCAGCCATCAACAAGGCCTTTATTTACAATCTGATTCATGCCCCTCTAGACCTTGGCTTTCACACGGATTACCCAGTGGTTCAATACGCCGATGACACTATTGTCATCATGCCTGCTTGTCCTACGCCGGTTTTAGTTATGAAAGGCATCTTGGATATCTATGCATCTTCCACGGGTCTGCATATCAACTGCCAGAAGTCTACTATGATCCCAATCAATTTAACTGAGCAGGCAGCTTTGGATATTGCTAATTTGATTGGTTGCTCGGTTGGAAAAATGCCTTTTACTTACCTCGGGCTGCCACTGGGTACAACTAAACCCTCAGTTCCTGATCTGATGCCGTTGGTTGACAGAATTGAGAGGAGCCTCACTGCCAACTTTATGATGATGACCTACAGTGGTCGAGTTTTGGTTATTAACTCACTGCTCACCTCCATTGCCACCTTTCTTATGTGCTCTATCAAATCTCTCCAAAGATACTGGAACATATTGATAAGATTAGGAGGCACTGCCTTTGGAACAAGAAAACTGAAAGTGGAGATCATTGCAACCCATTGATTGCTTGGGATAGAGTACGTAGGCCAAAAAAGAAACGGGGCATGGGTGTGCTGAACTGAAAAATTCAGAATGAGGCACTATTGTTAAAATATCTTGATAAGTTTTATAACAGGCATGATACACCCTGGGTTCATCTGGTTTGGAACTCGTATTATGCCAATGGAGCCCCGCATGCTATGGACAGCTGTGGCTCTTTTTGGTGGAAAGATATTCTGAAACTCACCCCCATATTTAGAGGAATAAGCAGATGTGATATCATTTCTGGAGATTCTATCTTGTTTTGCAAAGATCCTTGGGGAGATGGTTTAGCTGCTCAGTCATTTCCTAGAGCATTTTCTTTTGCTCTAAATGAGGATGTGTCAGCAAGGAACTTTCTCACGGCCAACTCCCTTGCAGTAAATTTCCAGTTGCCTCTATCCCCGCAAGCTCTTGAAGAAATAAGAGAAATTCAGGTCTTGGTTGCCCAGGTTACTCTTAGCAACCACGAGCATGATGATTGGACATATTGCTGGGGGTCTGCTAAATACACTGCTAAACAATACTACTCGTTTTGCTTCAGAGATATAAGCCCCCACGTTTCATACAGCTGGATTTGGAAAGCCAAGTGCATCCCTAAGCTGAAGTTCTTTGGTTGGTTGCTGCTAAGTGATAGATTGAATACGAAAAATATGCTCAAGTGCAGGCATTTTAATGTGGGTACTGATTTCAAATGTAAAATGTGTGCTGCTGACACTGAAGAGACACTGGAACACCTATTTTTCGCTGTGATTTCAGCAAGAGATGTTGGCAGAAACTTGGCTTCAATTTCCCAAGCTCGACACAGGCTGATAGACTACAGTTGATTGAGGGAGCTAGGGTCTCCTGGAACAAGGCAATGTCTATGGATATCTTCATCACTGCGGCCTGGAGCATATGGAAAGAACGGAATGATCTATGTTTCAATGGAATTCAGCCGACTGACCAATCTTGGGTGAACAGATTCAAGACTGACTTCTCTCTTTTGGTTCATAGGACCAAACAGGATAGACACAGTTTTATTAACTCCTTTGTTGCTACTATGTAATTAAGCTACTTCTCAATCTCCCCATAACACTCCATGTAATTATCCTCTGCCCTTGAGTTGGGTGTTTTTAATAGAGGCAGTAGGAGCCTTTCCTACTGTCATAAAAGTTTCAAAAGAGGTCACTCTGAAACCTCACTCGCCAGCCTCTAAGAAGGATGCACATCGTTGAAGATAAGATCATTTCTGGTCTTCCAAATGTTTCACGCCACACACGCTAGCACCTCCAGGAAACAGGGCCATGAGAACGTCTGCCTGGCCAACAAAATTCATTTAGAAACATGTGACTGGTAGCTCAAGTTTATACCCATAGCATTCCAACACCTCTCTGCAAAAGGACACTGAACGAGTAGGTGATCACACGTCTCTAAGGTCTGTCCTGTGCATAGCACACAATTTGTGCCACCCTCAACATGCCAGTGTTTCCGAGTCATAAGGTCATTTGTGTTCAACCGGTCATGTATCATCAGCCAGAGAAATATTCGAAGCTTCGGCAGACACTTCGATGCTCAAATCAAATCAATGGCCTTGTCCTAAGGAGCTTGAGAAAAAATGAATCTATAGTATCTAGCTGATGAGTAAGAACTGTCCCCCCATACAAACTTCCTCGTGTCAAGTTCATTTGAGCCGTCAGAGACTAACTACAATAAATCATCAATCTGGGAATGTTCTTCAAATGCTTGCACAGAGAGAGGGAAAGCATACATGGTGTTCAGATCATATGTTCTAGCCAATGCAGCCACATAGACGTCTTCATCCAGGGTAAAAGAAAACAGGTGAGGGAATGTGTCACAGAGCAGCTCATTGAGATTCCGAAAATCCTTCTAGAAGAGAGTCATCTGACCATTACCAATTGTTGAGCTAGTGATATTTCTGTAAGTGTTTATCAGGCTAAAAATATTCCTCCACCAAAAGGATCCTCTAGGGGAGTGGGCCTGTGGGGGAGTGTCTCCATAAAGATACCATACCAGTTTCACCCAAGGGATGTCAGCTTTGCAAAAGAATTTCTGAAGTTGTTTCAGTAAAAGTGCCGTATTCTGAATCTCCAGGTTAAGAACTCCCAAGCCTCCATGCTTTTTTGGCCTGCAAACATGGACCAATGAGTCAGTGAATGAGATGATATCCTACCCTCCTCTTTACCCATAGAGCGAGACATCGACCTTTGTCAAAAACTTTGATGATGGATTTGTGGATCTTCAGTGAGCACGGATAATGCATAGGGCGAGATGTTAAGACAGAGTTCACAAAGGTCACCGGCCTCCATAATCAAGAAATCTTGCACTTGCATTCAATCTTCTTTCCAACTGATCAACCAGTGGTGACATGTCAGCAACCGACGGTCGAGTGGTGCCAAGAGGGAGCCCTAAATAGGAAATGGCATGGATCCTGTGACACAACCAAAATACTCCTGCCAAATAGTCTAGTCTATCAGCAATAATATTAATGGGCATCATGCAAGTTTTGTAATAGTTCACTTTTTGACCAGTTGCCTGGGCAAACACATGGAGAACTTCTTTGAGTGCCAAAAGATGGGTTGGACATGCTTGAACAATAAGGAGTGTATCATCAGCATATTGTACAATAGGGAAACCAGTGTCAGGAATGGGCAATGGTGCCACTAGGGTACCTTGTTGAGCAAGCATGTTAACCATGGTCTGCAGAACATCGGCTCCTTCAACAAAAAGAATAAGGGACAGGGGATCCCCTTGTCGAACTCCACATCTACAAGGGAATTTCTTGCCTGGTACACCATTCAGGAGGACAGATGAGAAGCCTGTCGAAAAGATTGACTAAATCCACATAATCCATCTCTCATAATAACCTTTACATTTCAAAATCTGAATCAATGCTTGGTGACCAATAATATCAAATGCCTTAGCAAAATCCAATTTTAAATTCACAGCTCCCTCCCTGAACTTGACACCTGGTGTATATATTCATAGGCCCAAGCTACACAATCCTGTATATTTCTAGTTTTCAGAAAACCATATTGGTTGACATATACCAATTCCAGAATTTTCTTTTGCAGTCTATTGGCAAGGAGCTTAGTGATCAGCTTAAAACATGTATTGAGAAGGGAAATTGGGCGATAGTCATTAGGGCCTTCTGGAGCATTTGACTTGGGAATAAGTGTGATGAAGGCATCAGTAATACTCTGTAGATTGACAGTCCCTTCCCAAAATTCTTGCATTAGGCTATAAAAATCATACTTGATAACATGCCAACAGGTTTTAAGGAATAAACCGTTAAAACCATCTGGACCAGGTGCCTTATCTGTTGGCATCACAGCAACAACTTTATCAATCTCGGAGTGGGTGAATACAACATACAAGATCTCCAATCCCTTAGCTGGATGGATGTATTCAGAAAAGTCAAATGTGGGACCCAAAGGTACTGCAGTACCCAAACGCTCAAAGAAGGTGGACCTAAGATGTCCAGCCTTTTCATGATGTTCAACAGCCTGGGAATCATCTGTTCTGGTCAGAGAAGAAATAGATTTTTTTCTGAACCGTATGGTTACCATAGAGTGAAAGAATGTAGTGTTTTCACTCCCAAACTTAGCCTAGCGTGTTGTACATCTCTTTTTCCAAAATTCATGTTTACAATTGAGCAGATGACGAAGCCGATCCTTAATAATGTTTTTGAAATTCCACTTAGTAATATCTGGAGTTCTCTGCTCTTCAATTTCATCTAACATAAAGATGACACCATTACAGTTCTTAATCAACCTATTCAGAATAGAAATGCTAGTACTCCATTGTTTTAGTTGTAACATCCCAAATTAGTTTGGCATGTTTTGCATTTAGAGCATGTGCATTTCATCATGGCATCATTTTAAAACCGTGCATTTGTTTGACCTGCTGATGCATGTAAAATGCATACATGAACTTTACATTTTTTTTACTTGATATTCCAACTTATTTGCAACTTATATGATGTTATATTCATGTTTTATAATGATTTCGGGGATTTTCTAAACAATCTCCCCTCTTTTGGTTCTAACTCTGTTTTCCAGAAAATGTCTTTTTTAGGGTTTCGGACTTTCCGGGAGCTTCGGGACTCCAAAAAGGGCAAGGCTAAAGAGCACGGTTCAGAATTTTCGAGACGAACGCAATGGGCCTAAAATGAAGACCAGCAGCCTAGCCAGCTGGAAACTAGAGGGTCCCACGCGGTCAGATTCCCTGGCCGCGTGGGACCACCTCTTTTCCCCCTCGTGACTCCGATGCCGTCCGTTTTCGTCTCCGTGGCTTCGTCTTGACCTAAAACCAACTATAAAAAGAGTCCCCAAAGAGTTTCGCGAGGAGGCAGCGGCGAAACACGAAACACATGAAACAGAAGATAGAAGGCTGCCACCGGAGAGATCGGAGGGGGGAAACGCTGCCGGAATCACCTCCGGAAGGCTCCTCCATCCCCCCTCCAGAGTCTCCATCAACACCAACATCAAGACCAACACCATCTCCATCACCATCTTCGTGATCCACTTCATCCCCCTCATAGTTTGAGATTGTTGAACCCTAGCTATTGTTTAAGTGCTATTCTACCTGTGTATGATTAGCTACTTGTCATTGTTTTGTGGTGAGACTATATTTTCAGATTGTGTTGTATCATTTATACCACTGAATCACATCATGTCTTCACGTTGTGAGTAGTTCTCTCATGTTCCTGGGGGCATAGGATGGATTGGCAATGATCTATATATAACATGTGTTGGTATTTTGTCTAGTGTTTATCTTTTTATGTAATTCTATGATGGTGTTGTGCGAACGTCGACTGCACATCAGTGAACACCGTAGTGTAATGGAGTGAGGGAGACTTGGGAGAACATGTAAACCTGAGACCGAATTATGAAGTTACTTTATGAGGGGATTAATATCGGGGACCTTAGAGTGTAATGCTATGGTGGGATTTTATATCTTAATAACTCTTGTGCAGTCATTTACTTGGCCACAAGATCCATCATAAGAGGTTTAGTATATTTATTTAGCTATACCTAATAATGGCTCCGTCCTAAGAAGATTAAAACTTGACAAAATGCTACTTTGTTGTTCTAGAAATATTTATGCCATGAAGTCTAGGTAGCCCTTGGGAACGTTCTCCACTTATAAGAAATACACACTTGAGCTTGTCCTCTTGCTGCATAGAGGATTGGGCTTTTCTCTCTTTGAGAGCTGTCACCTGCTACTATTTGTCTGCTGCATTTTTACTGTCTTGCAATTATACAACCGAAAACACCAAAAACACTTGCATCTTTTATTGTCAATTTATCATTCTTACTAACCAATACCTTCAGCTCCTCGTGGGTTCGACAACCTTTTCTATTCGAAAGGTACTACAATTGATCTCCTGCACTTGGGAGTCATCAAGATACTTTTCTGGCGCCGTTGCCGGGGAGCGTAGCGCTATTGGTAAGAAGTTTGGTAAGGAAACTTGAAAGGTGAATTTTATTTACTGTTTTGTCTCATCGCTACTATGGCATTTATGAATCGTGCTTCGCTGCATCTTGCTTTATATGAAAGTGCTTATGCTAATGCTCCTAAAGTGGTTGAAACTACTGTGTCTGAGGTACCTAAAGTGGGAATTAAAATTCCCGTTGATCATGTTAAAAGAGTTATGAAAAATCTATTTACAGGAGATGGAACTAAGTCTGCACGTGAACACGTGGAGACAATTGAAGACATATGTGGTTTATTTAGGCTTCCTGGTATTTCTGATGATCAGATAAAAAGGAAGCTATTATATTTGTCTTTATCTGGTAATGCTCGTATTTGGTTCAAGTCTTTGGATGAAGAAGTTACTATTGTATGGAGTAGTTTGAGGAAGGTTTTTCTTAAATATTTTACTCCTAAAGAAAGAATTATTGCTGCCACGAAAAGTACTAATATTTTGCAGGAAGAGGAGGATAAAAACCTAAGCTTGGGGATGCCCGTGCAACCCCAAGGAGATGATGAAAATGATGAACAACTAGAGAATGAAGAGAAGAAACATCCACCTTCACCACCTATGGATGAGGGTAACACTCAAAATCTTGTTGATGATAAACTTTGCTTTTATGATTCTGATGATGAGGAGGACTATCAACCTATGCCTAATGAGAACATTATTGATAATAATTTTAAAAATGATGAGGAGTATGGTTTAGACATGCTATATGATAATGCTTTAGATGATGGTCCTATGCCTATTGATAATTCTCCATGTTTAGAACTTGTTACTACTTCATGTGAGGATAAAAATGATATACTTGCTGTTGGTAAAATACTCTTACTTATGAGAGTCCTACTTTATTTTTGAACTCTCCTATTCACACCGTGGAGGAGAAGCTTTTATATGTTGAAAAGTACTTATGTGGGCTGAAATTATCTTACACCAATGACCATTTCACCCATAACCATCATGTTGATAGTGCTTCTTGCAATTATTTTGAGAGAGGAAAACACACTAATAGCTCACATAATAGTTTTAATAATCCTCTATATGTTCCTAAGTTTGCAAAGTTGCACCAATCTAATAGTTCTTTTATCAAATTTGCTTCCACTACTTGTAACTATTATGAGAGAGGAAGAAAGACTTGTCTTTATGTTTCTATGTTATTTAAAATGCAACCTACTGATCACCACATGCATTGGTTACCACAAAATTGCTGCTATTTATTCATATATAAAATGCCAATGCATAGGAAGTGGGTTAGACTTAAAAGTTAATGGTTTAATGTTTTGTGGTGTGCTCCTTATGCTTTCATTTCCTATTCAGTTTGGGCACACCTTTATATCATGAAAACATGTGAAACAACTTTACCTACTGTTATCTAATTGCTAGTTTAAGATTTTCACTTTATATAAAATTTGGGAAAGTAAATGAGAAGGATGAGTAATGGAGATGTTGGGGTCGACCTTGAACATGTGTTGTTCATGCCAATGGAACCATTGCAAAGTCTCTATCATTAAAACTTTTCCCAAAGCTAAAACCAAATAAAAAGAGTGTTTATGTTGTATATATTTGCTTCTTCTTTTGCCTTTGTGCTAAATCAAAAACAACAAAAATATTTTCTTTCTTCCTTGTTTGTTTCTCTTGAATTCTTTCTTGGTTCTTTTTGCTTCTTTTTGATTTTTATCTTCAGTTTCAGTTTTGGTTTTTGAGTCAAGGTGCTTGTTTACTACTGTAACATCACCTTTGTATCTTATTTTTCATCTTTATGGCAAGAATAACCTCTTTTGAGAGGTGGGATCAGACAATAGTGATTTGCTGTCCAGAAAACAGATTCCTTAGCTTCACTGCGGAAAATGTTAAAAATCACAGAAAAGGAATTTTGACCTGAAATTTTACGACAGCAATCTTCAGTTATTATTACGCATTTCATTAGTTAAAAGTTTTCTGATTTGAGCAACGTAAGTGACTCTGAAAATTCACTCTTTACGGGCTGTCCAGTTTTTGACAGATTCTGTCTTTATTTTGCATTAGCCTCATTACTTGTGTTTTGTGTGGTTCTTTTGATCAATGAACAATACACAACCATAGTAACAATAGTTAATGTTTAGAATCAAATCATGATATGTCTTTGCTGTACCTATGTGGATTTAATTTATGGAGACACTAACCCCTCTAATCAAGTTTTATGATGAGTTTTGTGTGAAGAGAATTGTCAAGTGGAAGAGTTGAGGGTGATGAACAAAGATCAAGAGGGACAAACACTCAAGCTTGGGGATGTTACCCCTAGGCTCACCCTACATGTATCAAATAAGTACAAGAACTCAAGCTTGGGGATGCCAAGCCACCTCACTCCAACCATCTTGATACCAAGTAAGTAAGCCTAGCTATATGGCTATAAAGAAAGCGCTTTACGGGAGGCAACCCGGTTGTTTTATTTTTGATTTTCTTTGTGTCCTCTTGCTGTAACAAGAGACTTAGTTTTTAGTTTTGTTTCTGGAATTTTTAATAAAGTGCCAAGTTTTACCCGTTTTGGTTTGAAAAAGTTGCTATTTGTATTCGGAGATTTTATTCCAGCACGAATCTGTGCACGGTATGATTTTTCATTTCTATTCTGTAACTCCGAATGAGCTGATATTTTAACTGTAGTTGCAACTTTTCATCCTCTGTAATCATGAATTTTTTCAGAATTTTTCGACATATTTAAGTAGGGTAGAAAAATGCGTTTTGCTGCTGCTGTTTTTCTGGACAGATTCTGTCCCATTTTGTTTGATGCATTCTTTGAACTTTTAACTTGAATCTTTTTGATCCAATTGAGTTTATAAGTAGGCATACAACATTATACACTTTCTGGACATTCATATGAATTTTTGTTTAAGGATTTTATGCAGCAAGCAATTCATTTGTCTATCACTACTAATGTCACCCCACAGAAAAGAAATGGGAGAAACGGTGTTTTGAAGTTTTTTCACAGGGATTAGAGGAGATGCACCAAGAGCTATCCAAGGATGGTGAAGACCATAAGCTTGGGGATGTGAAGACAACCCCACTGGACCAACACACTCTCGGTTTGCACACGTCTAACTTCTGTTTTTCGATCAATGCACTTTATCGCATAAACTTGGAGCGTCTTTTATTTGCTTTTTATTTCGGTTTGATTTTTGTTTATTTTCTTGAGACCACCACTTTTCATTTATGTTATGAGAGTGCTACTGGAAAATTGGGTTGAATTATGTTGGATGCTATTAAAAATATTGGGATAGGGATGTTTGAGTTGATTCAAAAAGATACATATAGTTGCATGATTCATGTGCTTTTTAATGAGTATTAATTTGCAAGTGTTTTATCAAGAGCTATCTTTTATTCATGTTTCGATGCTGAATGTTACTTTACTTTGTTTAACATGGATTGATTAGTTCTATGGACACTTATGCATGCATTTAGACGGTCAACTTTCTCCCTCTTGCTAGCCCAAAAATTCCAACAAGTAAAAACTTGTTTTCCAACACCTTCAACCAAAGTTTTTCTAGTGAGTCCACCATATCTACCTATTAGCTTTATGCTATTCCGAGTATGTTTATCATGTTATATTGTATTATCTATACTTCTGAATTAAAATGCTTATGTTATTGATTGTTATGGGAAAAGTTGGTTAAAAAGCTCTCACGAACTTGATGCACACTTTACTTTTATTGCACTTAATAAGCATGAACCATTGTGATTAAAATTATGAAGTTGTGGGCTTGACAATAGTTTTGGTTGGGAGTTAGCCCATATGTGCTGTCACATGGCAAGCTTTCAACATTGCACTTATTTATATTTAGTTGATGTCATGTACTTTTGTTTATGGATGCCTATCATGGGTGAAATGAATGTGGATACTTAGTAAGTTCAAAGAGTTTGTATAAATGGTTAGAGAAATGCCTGGGCCGCTAATCTAAGCCATGCATCATTCATGGTGGAAATTTACAGCATAACCATAATGTTCATTCAGTGATGCACCTCATAATAAAAAGCTATACCCATAGTAAATAAAAGAGTGCTGAGATTGTTCATTGTCTGTTTGTCTTGTTGTTTTGACATGGGCTTGTTCATGTCAAGGGGCAAGAGGTACCCCAGTGCAGTTCTTGATGATACTATTATTACTTGCAATGACCTTTATTTGAATTTACTTTGTGGACCAAAGTGAGTAACACATGGTGTAGGTACTTGTATTCAAGGGACATGAGACATTCAACCAATACATTGTCAAGCACACCACTCATATTTGCTTTCACTTTAAACATTAATCATTCAAGATGCTATGATAGGGGTAATGAGAGCTCCACACCAATGACTACCACATTGCAAGCATTAACTTAAGTAGAAGTGTTTGGAAGTTAGATGAAACTTATTCATGCTTTACCTCTACTTATTTATATATCTTTCCAATGTGTCCACCTTTTATATTCAGATTTGCAAGAATACTCTATGACCATTATAGGATGTTTTTACTTTTCATTATGCATACATTTGGACCATAGTACTTTCTTCTATGTTACACTTTGTGAATTATCATTGAACATCCTTACATTGAATATTTGATATCACTTCATAATCTATCTTGTATATTGCTACTCCTTTGAAGAATGAATCATTTGACTCTATGTAGCAATAATAATCATCTTTGATATCCATTGATAGTATTAAAATGCAAAGTCCATGTTAGTTTTATCACCTTCATACTCGAGGACGAGTATTGGTTAAGCTTGGGGATGTTGATGCATGTAAAATGCATACATGAACTTTACATTTTATTACTTGATATTCCAACTTATTTGCAACTTATATGATGTTATATTCATGTTTTATAATGATTTCGGGGATTTTCTAAACAATCCCCCCTCTTTTGGTTCTAACTCTGTTTTCCAGAAAACGTCTTTTTTAGGGTTTCGGACTTTCCGGGAGCTTCGGGACTCCAAAAAGGGCAAGGCCAAAGAGCACGGTTCAGAATTTTTGAGACGAACGCAATGGGCCTAAAATGAAGACCAGCAGTCCAGCCAGCTGGAAACTAGAGGGTCCCACACGGTCAGATTCCCTGGCCGCGTGGGACCACCTCTTTTCCCCCTCGTGGCTCCGATGCCGTCCGTTTTCGTCTCCGTGGCTTCGTCTTGACCTAAAACCAACTATAAAAAGAGTCCCCTGAGGAGTTTCGCGAGGAGGCGGCGGAGAAACACGAAACACATGAAACAGAAGACAGAAGGCTGCCGCCGGAGAAGATCGGAGGGGGGAAACGCTGCCGGAATCACCTCCGGAAGGCTCCTCCATCCCCCTCCGGAGTCTCCATCAACACCAACGTCAAGACCAGCACCATCTCCATCACCATCTTCGTGATCCACTTCATCCCCCTCATAGTTTGAGATTGTTGAACCCTAGCTATTGTTTAAGTGCTATTCTACCTGTGTATGATTAGCTACTTGTCATTGTTTTGTGGTGAGACTATATTTTCAGATTGTGTTGTATCATTTATACCACTGAATCACATCATGTCTTCACGTTGTGAGTAGTTCTCTCATGTTCCTGGGGCATAGGATGGATTGGCAATGATCTATATATAACATGTGTTGGTATTTTGTTTAGTGTTTATCTTTTTATGTAATTCTATGATGGTGTTGTGCAAACGTCGACTGCACATCACTTCACCTAGATGGGCTCATAGGAGAACACCGTAGTGTAATGGAGTGAGGGAGACTTGGGAGAACATGTAAACCTGAGACCGAATTATGAAGTTACTTTATGAGGGGATTAATATCGGGGACCTTAGAGTGTAATGCTATGGTGGGATTTTATATCTTAATAACTCTTGTGCAGTCATTTACTTGGCAACAAGATCCATCATAAGAGGTTTAGTATATTTATTTAGCTATACCTAATAATGGCTCCGTCCCAAGAAGATTAAAACTTGACAAAATGCTACTTTGTTGTTCTAGAAATATTTATGCCATGAAGTCTAGGTAGCCCTTGGGAACGTTCTCCACTTATAAGAAATACACACTTGAGCTTGTCCTCTTGCTGCATAGAGGATTGGGCTTTTCTCTCTTTGAGAGCTGTCACCTACTACTATTTGTCTGCTGCATTTTTATTGTCTTGCAATTATACAACCAAAAACACCAAAAACACTTGCATCTTTTATTGTCAATTTATCATTCTTACTAACCAATACCTTCAGCTCCTCGTGGGTTCGACTACCTTTTCTATTCGAAAGGTACTACAATTGATCTCCTGCATTTGAGAGTCATCACCTGCCTATAAATTAAAAGGTTTAATTTCTAAATTATATATAATTTCTTCCAAATATCCTATATAAACCAATATACATGCTTCGGGACAAAACTATATTTTTTATTTGTATAAATTAGTTCTCAATAGTCATTAATACAGAGGATGAAATTACAAACTTTTCAAAATTTGTTTGATTCAATTCTGAGTTCAAAATCAAAAGTTATAAAGAAAACAGAGAAAATATAAAAGGAAAAACGTTTTAGAAAACAAAAAGGGGTTCGGCCGAACTGGGCCAAAAGTCGGCCCAGCTCGCTGCCTCGCCCGCGCAAAGCCAGCAGGCCGGCCCAACCGTTTCCGAGTCGGCTCGGAAGAAAAAAAACAGAGACCAGACCGCCCCATAAATACCTGCCTCGGGCCCCGCGCCCGGAACCCTAACCCGCCCACCGCCGCCAGGCCGCCGCCATCACCCGCCACCGCCGCCCTTGCCGCCGCCGCCTGCCGGAGCAAGAGGAGGAGCGACGAGGACACGGGGAGGACCGCCCGGAGGAGCCACGCCCCATAAATACCTGCCTCGGGCCCCGCGCCTGAAACCCTAACCCTAACCTGCCCACCGCCGCCAGGCCGCCCCTATCACCCGTCCTTGCCGCCGCCGCCTCGGGAGCTCACCGCCGGTGCCTGCCGGAGCAAGAGGAGGAGCGGCCGAGGATGCGGGGAGGACCGCCCGGAGGAGCCACGCCCGCTACCGTCGTCGTCTTCGCCGGGGAACGCCGGAGCACCGCCGCCACACACGACCGAACCGCCGTCTTCTTCGTCGCCGGTAAGGAACCGCTGCCGCACTGCCGTTTTCTTCTCGTCCGTCGGATCTGGATCGGACGATCCAGATTAGATCTCGTACCGAACCGGTACGGACCAACCCCATTTCGCCGCGTGGCTGCTGCGTCAGCGCACAGTCAGCGCCCAGTCAGCGTTTCCTTTTTAAATCGTTTAAAATTTCAGAAAATTGTTAAAACTTGTAAAATTCATAACTTTCAAACCGTATGTCCAAATTTAACAAAATTTATATCTACGGATTCACAAAATTATGTAGATTACAGATATGTAATAAAATCTTAGTTTTACCGAAACTAAATTTCTGTGATTTTAAGACTCTACGTTTGAGTATTTTTACAATAACTTGAAATCCGTAACTCGGAATTATATGAATCTTTTTGCAACTGTCTTTAAATTTAAGCCTCTGTCGAGAGGAACTTAAATCCCAATTTATTAAACTTTAATTTTGGCCGAAACTTACAGAACCCTTAATAACCTTATGAAAAATGTTTAAATTGCAAATAAAATATTTCCATTGCATTAAACGTTTTCCGCATGCATCATGTGATAGTAAATAACCAGAGAACAACTAAAGTAATTTTTGTGGAATTATTTAATGTATCTTTTTGCTACTGTCTTTAAATTTAAGCCTCTGTCCAGAGGAACTTAAATCCCAATTTATTAAACTTTAATTTTGGCCGAAACTTACAGAACCCTTAATAACCTTATGAAAAATGTTTAAATTGCAAATAAAATATTACCATTGCATTAAACGTTTTCCGCATGCATCATGTGATAGTAAATAACCAGCGAACAACTAAAATAATTTTTGTGGAATTATTTAATGTTGACATGCATGCATAATTGTGCATATTGCCTATGTTGGTTGTTTATGTATGTGTTGTATTGCAACGTGTAGATCGCGACGACGATGACTTCTGTTCATATGACGACTGTGTGAACACCAACGCTTTCCAAGGCAAGTGTTGCTCATGTCCTATTATTTTTACTGTGCATTATTAGCTTATTTTGTAGCAATGCATGTGTAGGAATTGTGTGTGTAGCTATGCTAGGTTACTTACTAACACCCAAGTGGAGTAACCATATTGTTTCCATTAGACAATGACATTTTATGTTAGGCGCCATTGTATGATTAGAATTGCTTAGTCAAGCTATGTAGAAATTCGTGCCGGGAAATTATCATGTTATGAATGTTATGATATTACTATTTCAATCGTCTATGAAAAAATTAACATGATAATTAATTAACCACTGGGCGGATTGCTAGCAATGTCATCATAGTGAAATTTGTGGTGGGGACCGCCGCCCAGCAATCTGAGAATGTGTATGGTTTCTTGTTTGGTAGCTCTTCTGTGCAACCATGTGTCAATGTAGTATGGGCTACGACAGAATTGGTAGGTGGTGGTGACCTGAACCCATCGTAGCCAGAGATGTAGAATAGTGGTAGGTGGTACGGTGCGTGGGGGTTTTGGAAGCTACTTCCTGCTAGTTCTGGTTCGATCCTCTCTTCCTCTCCATGTGGTGATTCCCGGAGTGAGCAGAGTTGATCGGGCAACATGGGTAATGTGTACTAACCTCGCGAGGGTTTAAACTAAGATCTTAGCAGTGTCCTTCGGTTATGGGCAAACTAGCAACTAGATGGGAGTCTATGACATTGTTCTCGTTTATTCCAACTTCCTAAATTAAAATTTGGTGGGTAACAAATGTTGGAGTGAGTATCTGATGTCTATCAGTGGACTCATAACCAACTGGGTAGGAGCACCGGTTGGATAAACCGAGTGTCCAATTTAATGGTTGAAAAACTAATTTTATAAACTGATAGGATAAACTATGCTTTTACGCAAATCAGCCATGAAACATCCACCTAGCCAAATAAGCATGTAGTAGCTAGGCGCCATTTTATGTCCACCATAACATCACTTGCCAATACAATTCAGTTGTATTGACCCAGCGATTTTAGGCTGTGTCTCATCAATGTAGGTTACTCCGACTCCGACCGAGAGCGTAGGTTTCGAGACTCCACTCAACCTTTGTTCGCCTGTGGCGCAAACTAGAAGACTGGAGTTCTTTAATTTGCTTTTATGTTATTGAAACTTCAAATAATATTTGTGCTAGCTTTCGCTATGCAAATTGTAATAATTTTATACTCTGGATTCGCTAGATTTGATATACTATTGCTTTATTTGTTATCATTCTGGCTGTGTGTACTATGAATGGTCCAGGGGCCACTACTACACGCAAAGGTGTAACTCGTGTTGAGTCACATCTACTACAGATGGTATCAGAGCAATAGGTTGACTGTAGGATCGAAACCTAGGTCTAGATTAGGAAAAACCATAGGAAAACTTATTTTCCAAATCCCTTATACATTCTTATTCCATTCTAGTAATCTTCTTATCTTCATATCTCCCTTTTCAAATATTAGTGGAGATCCCCATATAGAAGAAGACTTCTGGTAAGGAGGAGATACAAGGCATCTATAGGTTAGTTGTTGTAACTTTCGAAATATAATAGATTGCCCACCAAATAGTCTTCGATAGGATTTTTCGAGATCCGTGTTAGATATTGACCATATCAATTTATATGGTATGGCAATAATAGTTCGAGTATTTTCAGCTAATTTGATTTCAAAACATAACTAGAATTTTTGCAGGAAATTATACCCTATTTTTTGAAAAAAATCCAAGTGTTTGGTTTGGTTTGCTTATAAAATGTTTGCTAAGTGTTGATTGTTCATGCTTAATATGGGTAGCTATTTTCCTTAGTCCTATCTGTCTAAACTCGTCTATTCTAAAACAATAGATGCCGCCACGTCGCGACCCCGAACACAACAACAAAGACCAGTTCCAGCAGTTGATGGCCGCGCAAGCTCAGCTCATGCAAGCAATGACCCAGTTCATGACTGAAAGGACACGGATGTCGCCTAGAGGGGGGTGAATAGGCGATTAAAATTCTTTACGGTTTAGTCTTGACTAAATGCGGAATAAAACTAGCGTTTAATTTATCAAGCACGAAACCTAAACAAGCTAGGTTTACCTATGTGCACCAACAACTTATGCTAAACAAGATAAGCAAATATGTGATAGCAAGATATATTACTTCAAGCTCGATGGCTATCACAAAGTAAATAGCATAAGTAAGAAGCTCGAGTATAGAAATACCGAGGCACTTGGAGACGATGATTTATCCCGAAGTTCACTTCCCAATGGAAGCTAGTCTCCGTTGGAGCGGTGCGGAGTCACAAAGTGATCCCCGAATAGCCGTCAATGGCACACTGTAATCTCCTTCGTGCCTCCACCAATGCGGAGTGCCACGAACCACTATGGGACACTTGAGGGTGGTCACCGAACCAGTACAAGGATGAGGCACACTCCACAACTTAATTGGAAGCTCTCACCGAATTCCCGCGGTTCCCAAAGCCACAAGAATCACAAGGTTGGGGCGCGTCTCCACAACTTAATTGGAGGCTCCCAACTATCCCGTGAGCCACCAAAACTCCAAGATCAACAAGGACCGTCTAGGGCACTCCAAGTACCCAAGAGGACAAGCTCTAGGGCATCCCAAGTACCCAAGAGTAACAAGCTTCTCAACTTCAACTTCCACGTATCACCGTGGAGAACTCAAACCGATGCAACCAATGCAATGGGCAAGAACACAAGAAGTGCTCAAAATCCTTCACTCTCAAATCCCACCAAAGCAACTAATGCTATTGGGGGGAGAAGAGAGAAAGAACAAAGAGGAACACCAAATCCCTCCAAGATCTAGATCAAAAAGCTTCCCCTCACTTAGAGGAGAGATTGATTGGTGGAATGATAGATCTAGATCTCCTCTCTCTTTTCCCTCTAACTAGCTGGGTGGCCCGCGCATTTGCGCGGCTAGATTTGTTATGCATTGTGTACATAAGGTATATTTTATTTTTTTTGTACTAAATGGATTTTCCCTTTCCTGTTCTTTATGCTTTTCTATGACGATTGTAGTGAGATACGGAATCTTCTATATAGATGATAACAATTGACACTAATAAATTATTTACTAATAACTTATTATAACACCAAAGAATTAAAATTTATGTACTAATTTATTCAGACATCATCATTTTTTACAAATATCGCTACATAAGGGAGTTGTACGGGATGGTTATATAGATTAAATACAGATTATATTGCTCTGTACAATATCTACACAGGGATATAAAAATCTACATGCTTTAATAGCAATGCTACCACGCACAAATATGTTTCCATCTAAGATACATATCATGATTTTCTACAAATAGCCATTGCTACCACGCACAAATACTTTAAGGCGTAATTAGATGCATGATCAAACGTATCATATGATTATTGACAAATTTTAGTGAGTACTGAAGAGTCGTAAATGCTTATGCACATCAACTTTGTAGGTAAATTTTGTTGTTCATCTGCTCTTGTATGATACCGATGGCTAAATTGGACACTTGCTCACATATTAGGAAATTCCGGTCCACAGGTCTATGTCAATTCCGTATATCCTGGCTCAGAATACAAATTATAGAGTATATCTGCAGTAAAAAGGTAATAATAAGTACTACTCGAGTTCATAAAATTAAATCTAAGGAGATTTATGCAGCTATGAAACTATTTAAGCTGTTCGCTTGTTCTATGTCTGCAATATTACATGTGACAGTATTTGGGAAGTTAAAACTCCGTTTTTGTGTGTACAGGGCACAGTTTACAAAAGTATGGCTGACAGCATCATTGGAGCTATAAGGAAGGTAAAAAGATGAGAAACATTTTCCATGACAAATATTATGCGCAATGAAGAAAAAGAAATAGCACCCAGCAACTCACTCTTGGACATAAACAACCAAGGTCCTTCATGGCTGACGATCGTGCACAATGCCACTGCAGTCACCCCTTGCACCTCCCAAATTAACTTACATAATTCCTTAATTGCTTGTATACTTAAATATTCCATCGTTACAGACTATGTCTTAATCTGATGAAGAACACTATAAGTCTAAAACCCAGTAAACCTGTCTTGCTCAACTTCTCCAGCAAGCATGTTATTTCCACTATAATTGTAGCAAATTTTATGGAACACTCCTAGCTGTGATATTAATGTAACAACAAATTCCTCACCTTTCTGAAAAATGCTTGTTGTGACATGCGCAGTGAAGCACCTCCCTAACTTATCCTCGCCTGCAAAACAAATTTTAAAAACAAAATTCAGTTAGCGCTGGCCATTATCATTCACTAAGCGAGGAAAAATTATGTTAGTGCACTGTTTTTATTTTTGTAAAGCTCATTATTTTACATAAATCCTAGACTGCCGTTATATTTCCAATCAATGTTGCTTAATGCATATCTGAAATTAGGGGGTAGAAAAAACATATGCCAATCATATTGTACCAGGCAGCCAGCAAACGAACAAACATGAGGTAGCTTCCAGAAGCAAACATTTTCTCTGATCCGTCTAAATCATTGATCTATAAATTCAAGAGAAGTGGTTCCGTTCGTTCATGGATGCATTGGTGATCGGATCCTCTCGGTTCAAACACATAGTCACTGGCATATGCTACAGTTTCGCAGCTCCTTGTGCAAGTTTCAGGTCAAATTTCTCCTCGATTCTAATCCTATTACCTTGCTTTGTTTTAGGGTATTGCTTCGTGAGCCCTAATTAAAAAGCTTGATGTGACAACTTCGATCAAATGCGTCTATCATCAACCCCGGTTTTGGCAATTCGGTGTAGGTCGCCAGATCCAATCCTCATTCTTATTTTGATCTCTGCTGAGACAACGGTGTCCGGCGCCGCTGTCTACTCAATGATCGGTGGACATCGCTCGCCGCCCTAATAATGGCAAATGCTTGTTGTGACATGAGTAGCTATATAAGCAGTTCCCTATCTTATTCTAGCCTGCAAAACCAATTAAAAAATAAATTCAGTTAGAGCTGGTCGTTTTCATTCACTAATTCATGATAAGATTATGTCAGCGTACCGAGTAAAAGTACTTCTCCGTAAGCTCAGTTTACGTAAAATCTGAACTCAGGTTATACTTCCAATCAATGTTGCTTCATACATATTTTGGACAAAACTAATACACAGTAGAGAACAATAATATGTCCATTGCCCACTCATTTGTGTTTTTTGTTCAGTTCAAAGTAAAAGACGGAGGAAAACAAATACCACGATCCTTTTCTTCAAGTTCCAAATCTTGCCTCGTGATTGTGTAGAGCATCAACCTGGGCCTGAAAGACAGTTACAGAAAAGGTTTAATCCATGAAGTTCTTAAAGAACGAATCCAAACATCTTGGGGAGAACCACCATGTGTGAATAGAGCCTAGAACAGACGCCTTTGTGGCGTCAGCCTGCTACCCAAGCAGATGTTCTCATGCATGTGAGGCCCAGCACATCCTTGATCAATAAGTAGTACTTGGCGCATCCTTGCTTGGTTTTAGAGTACTGTTATTCGGGAAGCCCCATCGGGATAAGACAGCCATTCTATGGTTCTTAATTATATTTTTCTTCATCGATCGTCCATAGCTCCAAGCTTAATTCTATGGTTCTTAATTATACTCTGCCGTCGGATCGCTCAGCATGTTTCTTCCTGAAAATCTCTTTCTTGCTGAAAATCGGAGTAGTAAAAGAACAGTGGCGCACAATAATCTAGTTCTTTGTCATCTTCCTGAAGCAGCTAACACGATCGTGTCTTAAAACGCGAGAATAGTTCAGGTAAATCGATTTGTACCTCTACAGGCTGGACCATGTCGCGTCTCCATGCTCTGGGAGGAGAAGTCCACGTCGGCCAGATCGGCATCTTCGTTTTCCGTGCTAGGAAAGGCTGTTGGAATAAATCGCAACCAGCAGTCCGCTCGCTGTAAGACGATGATTTTCTCGTCCATTAGCGCCACCAAAACCTCTCGATCACCGACACCGCCATTAGAGCTGTCGCGACGTGGATCTGGTCACGGTGCCTCCAGATGTGCTAGGCAGATTAGGGAAAGAATCAAGATGTAATATTGTCTCCCGTTAAATAAGGGTTTGCTTCTATTACGTTTTCTATTCCAGTCACAGACTACTTGTGCGATTAGGGCTATTTTTCCACGCACATAATCTAAACCGTTCCTTATATTGCGGTCTAATCTGAGCCATTGAATGTCTTGTGTTTTAATTATATAATAGATTGGAAGCAAGAATCATGGAGGAATAGAGAGATAGCAAAGCTTCAAAGGGTCAACAATGGGGGTCAAAACCGTGCTCAAGAGTTGGGGAACCTTTGGGGAAGAAGACCCCATTTTATAGTTCCCAAAATCCAACCGTTTGGTACAGATTCGTGCAATCCGGAATTGGTTCGGATTTGGTTCAGAATTCCGGTTGACTCGGAATAATCCGGATGAAAACCAACTAGAATCTGGACTGAGTACAGTACTGAAAAGCCAGTTCGGATCCAGTTCGGAATTGGTACGGAAAATTCCGACTGGCTCGGAATTCCTAGAACGCCGGACGAGAAACGCAATAAAATGGGAGGATAAAACCAAATGTAGAATGGTAAAACCTCTCTATAAAATAAGAACCGATAAAACCTCCAACATAAAAAACAACAATTTTCCATACGAAATCCGTTTTTGATGAACTTGAGCTTGTTATGAAGATCACAACAAGCTCTAAAACCCCACACAGAGAAAATCCAAATAAGAACCAAGAAAGATGATGAAGGCAAGTATGCAAAAGTTTGAGCTCTCTCCAACTGATACGCTAAAGCTCAATTAGAGCCCCTCTTGATAGTACGGTATCTATCATATAACCCGGTCACCCAACTAGTACCATGAAACCGGTAAAATAGAAACCCTACCAAGATCATAACTTTGCCTTGCGCACTCCACTTGATCTAGATGATGTCGACCTTGATCTCTTCAAGTGGACCACCTTTCTTGATTGCGCTTCGCTTGGTGAAGTCTCACATATTGCTCCCCCATACTCCACTATGGGAGAGCCTCTCATAGGCACAACTTCACTTGACCATTATCTCCAAGAGGGTGGCAAGCATCAAGCATATGATATCTTCGAGATACTTCTCTTGAACTTGCACATCTCAAGCTTGATGACGATCACCACTTGACGCCATCCATCATGGGCTATATGAAATCTTCATTTGATGCAAGCCCATAGAAAGATATCTAACCACACATAGAAATGCCACATACATATCATGGGTTAGTTCACAAAGCTATATGGACAATTGCTTACCATACCAAGAGATATATGATCCCACTTGGTACATCTTGTAGCTTGTGTGTTAAACAATATCTTGATCAACCTTGTATCTTTTCTTCTCTTTTCAATAGATGATGTCTTGAAGATAACCATGAATAATCACATAATCCTTTTCTTCAAGACGTACTTGCAATATGCTCAACTCACATATGACCAATCATCGGATAACTCCTCGAATAACAACTTGGTCATCACATACTCTTCTTCTTGATCATATCAAATATATATCCATACACCTCGATGATCTTGATGCCAAATACTTCATTATATCAATATATTCATGGCATCAACCTTGAATCCAACTTATGGAGTTCAAGCATGGTCTATGGACAAACACTATAAGTATATAACTCAATGCAACCATTAGTCCATAGGGATTGTCATTAATTACCAAAACCACACATGGGGGCGTCATGCCCTTTCAATGACGAACAACAACAACAACAATAACAACAATAACAACAACAATACGCCCCCTCAGGTGGATATGCTCACTAGATTTCTGAGGTTGAGGCCAGCTAAGTTTTCTAGTGCGCTAGACCCCATGACCACACTCGATTGGCTGCGCTCTGTCAACAAGGACCTAGTGACCGTGGGCTGCACGGATGCTGAGAAGGTGAGATTTACTGCTCACTTACTCGAAGGACAAGCTGTGTCATGGTGGGACAACTTTCAGATAACCCACCCCATTGATACTGTGACCTGGGCAATGTTTGAGGATGGCTTTCGCAATGCACATGTCTCAGATGGAGTTATGAGTCTGAAGAGGAGGGAGTTCCGTAACCTGAGACAGTATCATCGCTCAGTCGCTGAGTACATTGACGAGTTCAACAACCTAGCTCGCTATGCACCCGAGGATGTGGACACTGATGCCAAGAGGCGAGAGAAATTTCTGGATGGGCTTAGTGATGACCTAGCTATCCAACTGTCAATTGTGCACATTACCAACTTTCAGGCTCTCATGGACAAGGCCATTGTTCTGGAGGGGAAATATAAGCAAGCCGAGAAGCGCAAGAGGAAGCTCAATGGTGGCAGCAACAGTTCTAGATCACATCAGAGGACCCGCACTCATCATGACGTTAGTGGAAAGTCTGGACAGCACAGGAGTGGAGGTAGTCAGCCCAATGGAGGTAATAGCCACCACCGTAATGGCCACAAGGACAACAACCACCATATTGGAGGAAATGGACAAAACCGCAACCACAACGCCAACTTCAAGAGGGATCTCAGTCAGGTGCAGTGTTTCAAATGCAAGAAGATGGGACACTACTCGGACAAGTGCACCGAGGAGAAAGCTGCAGAATGGCCCAAGTCAAACCCGTTCCAGAAAGCAACTGTTAACCATGTGAACGTGGAAAGGTGCAGGATGAGCCAGACATGGTGCTTGGCAAGTTCCTGGTTAATTCACGCATCGCTCTCGCACTTTTTGATACTGGTGCAGCGCATTCATTCATCACAAGGAAATTTGTGGATAGTAATAAGCTAGCTACTGAGTTACTTAGAGGTTCTATTAGAGTCCGCTCTCTCGGTGGAGAAATGTTATCAACCCAGGGGTGTCGCCAATTAGCATTACAGATTGGGGCACACACTTTTCCCACAGACCTCATAGTGCTGAATTCACAAGGGATAGATGTAATCCTAGGCATGGATTGGATGTCCAAGTACGAAGGTCAGATGGACTGTGCATAGAGAGCAATTACAATCAGGACGCCCGAGGGGAAGAAGATTAGATATAGGTCCACCCTTGCCACTAATGAGACTAAGTTGAATTCTGTTAAGGGGGTTAGCATGGAGGATGTACCTATAGTGAAAGAATACCCCGATGTGTTTCTGGATGAACTACCAGGAATGCCACCGGATACGAATTGAAGGAACTCCAGAAACAACTCAAGGAGCAGTTGAATAAGGACTTCATTAAACGGAGTTGTTCACCCTGGGGAGCACCCGTTCTATTCGTAGAGAAAAGGACTCGACACAACGGTTGGTTATTGTAACACCCCAAAAATTCGTCCCTAATTTTAGTGGTGTTTTCTCACACGTGAGAAACTTTTTCTGTTTTCAAAATGTTTTCTTCGAACCTGTTAGTCTTTGATTTGACTTTGGTTTCACTATCTAAGAAAAATTCCCAATAATCCTCGATCTTTGTCGACCTCCACCATAATTCCATGACATTGTTTTATCTGTCAAACATTGGTTCCATTTGGTGATTCCAAACCCTTTCTGTCTATCCTACTAAAGCCTCCACCGATATTTTTGCTTGAAATAAATTCTACCAAGCTACCATATGGTTCCCTCATACATATAGATCACTCCCATGGAAAAATATGTCATAGTCCCATGCAATATTCCAAAGTTAAACCATATTCTCTATTATGTCATTTTCAATCCAGAAATTATCTAGACACCTTCCACTCATCCAGAAATTATGCAATTTTGGGAAGGTGCAAAATTCCACCTCCTGAACATTTCACTCCATTGGCCCAACCTCATTTGAGCAATATTTGAGGTACTTCCTTTGTAATGCCCTTCTCATGCCTAATTACAATTTCCAAAGCAACCCCTAGCTACAAAAATCATTTGGCATTGACACTTTGCCAAATTGACGACCTCCTACATATAACAATATATCCACAATATCAGATCCATATCATTTTATTAAGTGCACTTGGCATACCCATGCCATTAGGGCATTTTTGGACACCCAATTTATTTGACCAACCTACAGCTGCCCAATTAAGCTCAAACTACACAGACAGACTATTTACCTCCTTACAAACCTACTGTGAATTTTGGGGATTTTTCTGAGATGCGGAAGACCCTGGTCATTTCATCGAGCACTTGGTGTTCCCTAGGTTTTCTGAATTTTTGTTTAGACCAAGTTGCAAGCCAGCAAAAACCGATAACTAGGAAGTGGTAGAGTTTTCCTTTTGGCACAGGGTGACGTGATCAAATTTCGTTTTCGAGCTATGAGATGAGAGAAGCATGCCCATGTCGATGTCGGCATGGCCTGTGGCGTGGTCACTGCTGGCATGACCATGCCAGGCGGCGCCGCCACTTCGTGGTCGCCACCGTTTCCACTCCGCCGCGTCAGCAACCTGTCCAAAAGACGCCCCCCTCTCCCTCGACCCCCCAGCCACCTCTCCTCGCCAGCTCACCCCCTCTACAGTGTCGCCCAACAGCTAGCCAACGCGTCGCAGGACCATGTCGTCAGCAGCAGCGCCGTCCCGAACCATCCCATCTCGCCACAGCGGTCGAGCGCGCCACACGCTCGGCGACGCGCCGCATCCACACCATCAACGCGGAGCTCGTCGAACCACTATAGCCACGGGACACCTCACCCGCCACCTCGCCGTGCCATTAATGGTGGCTGCCCCCTCAAGCCCTATAAAAGAAGCCCACGGCACTGGCAGCCACCCACGCACCCCACACTTCCCTCTCCCCCCTGGAACGTGTCTGCTCTTTTAGTCGCGGAACGGCGGAGCCCTGCTCCGATTCAGCCGTGGTCGTCACCGTTGGTTCGTTGACCGTGGCGAGCTCTAGGCCGAGCCATTCTTCAATTAAACCTGCAGAGACGTTCCCCTTGATCCCCTCTACCTCCCAGGCAAAACGATTTGCAGTTTGGTGCACCATAGCCCGTCCCTGTCCGGGAACCGTCGGCGGCGAGCTCGCGGAGCACGCTTCCGTGGCGGCGCTCCCGTGCTCGTGGCCGCCCGCATCGGCAGCGGGGCGGTCCTCCCCAGCACCCCGGAGGCCGGTGGCCGGCAGCACCCAGACGCGCCCGCGTCGGGCCTCGTCCCGCGTCGCCTTGACGCGAGGAGGGCGACCGCCAGCGTGGCGAGCTGGTGACGCCGACAAGCGGGCCCGGCCTGGCCCAGCCGCCACGTCGTTTAAGTGGAGGCGCCCTTCGCGCGTCTCCGCTTCCCCGCTGAGGAAGCGTACTTTCGTGAGTACGCGACCAGCCCGGCCCAGTTCTAAAGTGGCCTGCTCTGGGTTTTTTTTCCAGAGTGGACAGCAGATTGCTATCCCTCGCCCGTCCATATCGTTTGAACCGTAGCTCCGATTGAGGTGAATCATACTCCTAAATTTATGGTTTGAAAGGATCTAACAAGTGATATAAGTTTTACATTTTTGTAAAATACTTGTATGCTCAGCACCCTTGTATGCATGCATAGGTGTATCCCGCGGTATCGGCAAACCGAGACCCTAACCCGTGACGTGTCCGTGATCCCTGAGCCAATGACGTGTCCGTGAAAAATGTGAAAGATATCCGAAGTTTCTTAGGACTCGCTGGTTACTATCGGAGGTTCATTGAGAATTTCTCCAAAATTGCAAAACCAATGACAGAATTGCTGAAAAAGGATAAGAAGTTCGTCTGGACTGAGGAGTGTGAGGCCGGATTCCAGGAACTGAAGCGATGATTAGTAACAGCTCCAGTTTTATGTCTGCCGGATTTACAGAAGGATTTCCAAGTGTACTGTGACGCTTCGCGTCGAGGAGTTGGTAGTGTAATAATGCAGGAAGGAAGAGTAGTCGCATACGCTTCAAGACAACTCAAAACCCACGAGAAGAATTATCCTACTCATGACTTAGAGTTAGCATCTGTTATACATGCTCTCAAGACGTGGAGACCTTATCTCATGGGAAAGAAGTGTGATATCTTGACCGATCACAAGAGTTTGAAGTACATTCTCACCCAGAAGGAGTTGAACATGAAGCAAAGAAGGTGGTTAGAACTGATAAAGGATTATAACCTGAATATTCAGTACCATCCAGGGAAGGCAAACGTTGTGGCCGATGCTTTGAGTCGCAAGGGCTGCGTGAATGGACTCACCGCGGGAGAACTACCACCTGATCTGTGCGAGCAGTTCAAATCACTCAGATTGGAGTTAGTGACTGAAGGATACTTGGCATCCATGGAGGTGATGCCGACCTTGTTGAATAAAATCAAGGAAGCCCAGAGAGACGACTGATGTCTACGCACGATTCTATTCTTGTAGACAATGTTGGGCCTCCAAGTGCAGAGGTTTGTAGAACAGCAGCAAGTTTCCCTTGAGTGAATAACCCAAGATTTATCGAACTCAGGGAGGTATAGGTCAAAGATATCCCTCTCAAGCAACCCTGCAATTAAGATACAAGAAGTCTCTTGTGTCCCCAACACACCTAATACACTTGTTTGATGTATAGGTGCACTAGTTCGGCGAAGAGATTGTGAAATACAAGTAATATGGATGATTATAAGTGGTAATTGCAATCTGAAATAAAAATGGCAGCAAGCAAACTTGAGCCAAAATGAGAGCAAACGGTGTTTCAATGCTTGGAAATAAGGCATAGGGATCATACTTTCACTAGTGGACACTCTCAACAATTATAATATAATTGAATACATAGATATTTCCTCTTCACTATGCTACTCTGAACTATTCTCCTGTTGGATAACAAACACCAATTCACTGTGTAGGGCTACAAAAGCACACCTTAAAGTTGCATTCCACATCTAGGGGACCACAATGTCACTAAGAGCGCCCCAAAATAGTACTAGACAAACATCACAATTTCATAGAGACATCCAACACAAATAATACCTCATGATAAGTATTCCTGTAAACTTTAGCCTAAGAGTCACACACGGTGCGCACACTGTCAACTTCGCACCATGGGACAAAGGTGACTCCGGAGTTTACATTAATAAAACCACTCAAGTAGCATAATTCATAAGATAACGAAGGGTAACATCCATGGATCCAACTAGATTACAAAGCTCATGATCACATAAAGATCACACCATGTGAGAGAGAGAGATGAACCACGTAGCTACCGGCATGAGCCCTCAGCCCCGTGGGAAACTACTCATGTATGGTCATGGTGATGAGGAGCTTGATGGAGAGGTGCTGCCCGGAGAGGAGACGGCGGCCCGCAGCAGCCACGGTGCGGCGGCGGCAAGGCGTGGCGGCGGCTGCCCACGGCGGCGGCGAGCGGCGGCGGCCCTCGGGGGCGGCGGCCCTTGGCCCCCTTTCTTCTTCCTTGGTGATGGTGCAGCAATGGAGGAGCTCCTCCCCCTCCTTGGCGGCTGCCAAGAGGAGGAAAATTCGTGGCTTTTTGGTGCCCTTTTCGAGTTAGGGTTTCCTTCTTTATATACACTCTCGGATTTCCGTCACCCCCTTTTATGGTTCCACCAAAACGGGCTTATAGGCCGCATCCGAACTCCGATTGGGCTGTTCTCGGCTTAAAATCTTCGTATGAAAATTTGTGACAACTTTCTCAACAGTCAGATCTCCATTTGACGTCATCTTCGAGGGTCAAACTGGCAAACTCTGAAAACAGTTCTGGGACAGATTTCAGCAAAGTTCCAATTCGACTCCAACAAGGTTTCCTTTGCCCTCTTTTGATAATTTTCTACACATTAAAGTGTAAAACAAGAACATTGTGCACTTTGGCAACTATTAGTAGGTTAGTCCCAATAAATATAATAAAGTTGCAAATAAATAGGAAATTTAGCACAATAAACTACAAAGTTCATGTATACATTTTACATGCATCAACATCCCCAAGCTTAACCCATGCTCGTCCTCGAGTATGAAGGTGACAGAAATAACATGGACTTTGTAGTTTAATACTATAATTGGATATCAAAGATGATTACTATTGCTACATAGAGTCAAATGATTCATTCTTCAAATGAGTAGCAATATACAAGATAGATTATGAAGTGATATCAAGTATTCAATGCAAGGATGTTCAATGATAATTCACAAAGTGTAACATAGAAGAAAGTACTATGGACCAATGTATGCATAATGAAAAGTAAAAACATCCTATAATGGTCATAGAGTATTGATGAAAATCTGAATATAAAAGGTGGACACTTTGGAAAGATATATATGAGTAGAGGTAAAGCATGAATAAGTTTCATCTAACTTCAAACTCTTCTACTTAAGTTAATGATTGCAATGTGGTAATCCTTGGTGTCAAGCTCTCATTCCCCTATCATAGCATCTTGAATGATTAAGTTTAAAGTGAAAGCAAATATGAGTAGTGTGCTTGACAAAGTACAGGTTGAAAGTCTCATGCCCCTTGAATACAAGTACCTACTACATGTGTTACTCAACTTGGGAAACAAAGCAAGTTCAAGTTAAATATCATTGTAAGTAATAATAGTATCATTAAGAGCGTCAACTGGGGTACCTCTTGTCCCAGGATATGGAACAAGCCCATATCAAAATGACAAGACAAACAAACAAATGAACAATCTCAACACCCTTTTTATTTACCATTAGATAGCTTTTTATTGTAAGGTGTATCACAGAAGGTTCACCATAGCATGTAAGTAAATTTCCACCATGAATGATGCATGGCTTAGATTAGCGGCCCAGGCGTCTCTCTAACCATTTATACAAACTCATTTAAACTTCTTTTTCCACATTTATTTCACCCATGGTAAGCATCCATAAACAAAAGTACATGATATCAACTAATGAAATGAAGTGCATGTTGAAAGCTTGCCATGTGACAGCACATATGAGCTAACTCTCAACCAAAGACATTTGTCAAGCCCACAACATCATAATTTTAATCACAATGGGTCATGTTTTATTTATGCAATAAAAGTAAAGTGTGCATCAAGTTCGAGAGAGCTCTATAACCAACTTTTCCCATAACAATAACACAAGCATTTTCATTCAGAGGTATAGATAACAAAATATCATGATAAACATACTCGGAATAGCATAAAGCTAATAGGTAGATATGGTGGACTCACTGGAAAAACTTTGGTTGAAGGTGTTGGAAACAAGTTTTTACTTGTTGGAATTTTTGGGCTAGCAAGAGGGAGAAAGTTGACCATCTAAATGCATGCATGAGTGTCCATAGAACTAACCAATCCATGTTAAACAAAGTAAATAACATTCAGCATCAAAACATGAATAAAAGATAGCTCTTGATAAAATACTTGCAATTAACACTCATTAACAAGCTCATGAATCATGCAACTATATGTATCTTTTAAAATCAACTAAACATCCCTTTTCCCAATCTAATAATAGCATCCAACATAAACAACCCAAATTTCCAGTAGCTCTCTCATATATAAATGATAGTGTGGTGGTCTCACAAAATAAAAATCAAACCAAAACAAACAAAAAGACGCTCCAAGTTTATGCGATAAAGTGTTTCGATCGAAAAACAGAAGTTAGACGTGTGCAAACCGAGAGTGTGTAGGTCCAGTGGGGTTGTCTTCACATCCCCAAGCTTATGGTCTTCACCATCCTTGGATAGCTCTTGGTGCATCTCCTCTAATCCCTGTGAAAAAACTTCAAAACACCGTTTCTCCCATTTCTTTTCTGTGGGTGCATTAGTAGTGATAAACAAATAGATTTCTTGCTGCATATAATCCTTGAACAAAAATTCATATGAATGTCCAGAAAGTGTATAATGTTGTATGCCTACTCATAAACTCAATTGGATCAAAAAGGTTCAAGTTAAAAGTTCTAAGCATGCATCAAACAAAATGGGACAGAATCTGTCCAGAAAAACAGCAGCAGCAAAACGTATTTTTCTACCCTACTTAACTTTGTCGAAAAATTCCGAAAAATTCATGCATACAGAGGATGAAAAGTTGCAACTACAGTTCAAATATGAGCTCATTCGGAGTTACAGAATAAGAATTAAAAATCATACCGTGCACAGATTCGTGCAGGAATAAAATCTCCGAACGCTATAAGCAACTTCTTCAAACCAAAATGAGTAAAACTTGGCACTTTATTAAAAATTCAGAAACTAAACTAAAACAAAGTCTCTTGTTACAGCAAGAGGACACAAAGAAAATCAAAATAAAAACAACCGGGTTGCCTCCCGTAAAGCGCTTTCTTTATAGCCATGTAGCTAGGCTTACTTACTTGTTATCAAGATGGTTGGAGTGAGGTGGCTTGGCATCCCCAAGCTTGAATTCTTGTACTTATTTGATATATGTTGGGTGAGTCTAGGGGTAACATCCCCAAGCTTGAGTGGTTGTCCCTCTTGATCTTTGTTCATCACCCTCAACTCTTCCACTTGAAAAATTCTCTTTACACAAAACTCAACATAAAACTTGATTAGAGGGGTTAGTGTCTCCATAAATTAAATCCTCATAGGTACAGCAAAGACATATCATGAGTTGATTCTAAACATTAGCTACTGTTACTATGGTTGTGCATTGCCCTTTGATCAATAGAACTACACAAAACACAAGTAATGAGAGTAATGCAAAATAAAGACAGAATCTGTCAAAAACTGGACAGCCCGTAAAGAGTGAATTTTCAGAGGCACTTACGTTGCTCAAATCAGAAAATTTTGAACTAATGAAATGTGTATTAATAACTGAAGATTGCTGTCGTAAAATTTCAGGTCAAAATTCCTTTTCTGTGATTTTTAACATTTTTCGCAGTGAAGCTTAGGAATCTGTTTTCTGGACAGCCATGATAGTTTTAATGATGCTCACATAGGAATAAGAATTGAAATGCAAAAGAGAGCATCAAGAGAAAAATGTGAAACACATTTAAGTCTAACCCACTTCCTATGCATTGGGATCTTGTAAGAAAATAAATCAATAAAGCACAAAGTGACTAGCATAGGAAGGCAAAGCAAGTGCAACTTCAAAATTTTCAACAAAAAGAGAGGAGACTTAATATTATTGTGGTATATGAAGTCATGTCTCCCTCTCTCATAAAAACTTTCAGTAGCATCATTGATAAAATCACAATATACCATCACATGAAACATTCTTACCATGATCCATATGCATAAAAGTATCAATACTCTCCACATAAGTAAAAACAGTTTCATTAGTAATAGTGGGAGTAAAACTATCACATCCATCATTGTAATCATCATAAATAGGAGGCATAGAATAATCAAAATATATCCTCAATAGTAGGTGGACTGAAAATACATATTCATCATGTAAACATCATATATTGGAGGCAAAGTATCATCAAAAAAATTTTCTCCTCAAAACTTGGGGGACTAAAAATACCATATTCATCAAAACCAGCTTCCCCAAGCTTAGACTTTTCCATAGCATTAGCAATAATGGTGTTCAAAGAATTCATGCTAATAACATTGCTACAACTATTATGCAAACAATTCCATAGTTTTTTAATTTTCTCTTCAAAACATCATGTCCTAACTCAAGATAAATTTCATATAGCTCTCTAATTTTTTTGTTGTTTTCCATTAAGCCTAACTAGTGAAATAAAAACAAGAAACAAAAAGATATAACTGCAGAATCTAAAGGAAATACCTTCAAGCACACACACGTCAGCAACAGTGCTAGAAAATAGCTAAGTAGCAGAGATGTGAGTACCTTTTACCTTACCTCCCCGGCAACGGCGCCAGAAAATAGCTTGATGTCTACGCACGCTTCTATTCTTGTAGACAGTGTTGGGCCTCCAAGTGCAGAGGTTTGTAGAACAGCAAGTTTCCCTTAAGTGAATCACCCAAGGTTTATCGAACTCAGGGAGGTAGAGGTCAAAGATATCCCTCTCAAGCAACCCTGCAATTAAGATACAAGAAGTCTCTTGTGTCCCCAACACACCTAATACACTTGTCAGATGTATAGGTGCACTAGTTCGGCGAAGAGATAGTGAAATATAAGTAATATGGATGATTATAAGTGGTAATTGCAATCTGAAATAAAAATGGCAGCAAGCAAACATGAGACAAAATGAGAGCAAACGGTGTTTCAATGCTTGGAAATAAGGCCTAGGGATCATACTTTCACTAGTGGACACTCTCAACAATTATAATATAATTGAATACATAGATATTTCCTCTTCACTATGCTACTCTGAACTATTTTCCTGTTGGATAACAAACACCAATTCACTGTGTAGGGCTAAAAAGCACACCTTAAAGTTGCATTCCACATCTAGGGACCACAATGTCACTAAGAGCGCCCCAAAATAGTACTAGACAAACACCACAATTTCATAGAGACATCCAACACAAATAATACTCATGATAAGTATTCTGTAAACTTTAGCCTAAGAGTCACACACGGTGCGCACACTGTCAACTTCGCACCATGGGACAAAGGTGACTCCGGAGTTTACATTAATAAAATCACTCAAGTAGCATAATTCATAAGATAACGAAGGGTAACATCCATGGATCCAACTAGATTACAAAGCTCATGATCACATAAAGATCACACCATGTGAGAGAGAGATGAACCACGTAGCTACCGGCATGAGCCCTCAGCCCCGTGGGAAACTACTCACGCATGGTCATGGTGATGAGGAGCTTGATGGATAGGTGCTGCCCGGAGAGGAGACGGCGGCCCGCAGCAGCCACGGCGCGGCGGCGGCGGCAAGGCGTGGTGGCGGCGGCGAGCGGCCCTTGGCCCCCTTTCTTCTTCCTTGGTGATGGTGCAGTAATGGAGGAGCTCCTCCCCCTCCTTGGCGGCTGCCAAGAGGAGGAAAATTCGTGGCTTTTTGGTGCCCTTTTCGAGTTAGGGTTTCCTTCTTTATATAGACTCTCGGATTTCCGTCACCCCCTTTTATGGTTCCACCAAAACGGGATTATAGGCCGCATCCGAACTCCGATTGGGCTGTTCTCGGGCTTAAAATCTTCGTATGGAAATTTGTGACAACTTTCTCAACAGTCAGATCTCCATTTGACGTCATCTTCGAGGGTCAAACTGGCAAACTCCGAAAACAGTTATGGGACAGATTTCAGCAAAGTTCCAATTCTACTCCAACAAGGTTTCCTTTGCCCTCTTTTGATAATTCCTACACATTAAAGTGTAAATCAAGAACATTGTGCACTTTGGCAACTATTAGTAGGTTAGTCCCAATAAATATAATAAAGTTGCAAATAAATAGGGAATTTAGCACAATAAACTACAAAGTTCATGTATGCATTTTACATGCATCAACGGCCAGGAGATAAAAGAGAAAATGAGCGAGGGAAAGCTGAAGGAATTCTACGAGGATGAAGATGGTACGCTATGGTTTGGAAAGCGAATATGTGTACCGCAGGATGCAGAAATTAGGAAGTTGATATTCCAAGAAGCTCACGACTCGCTCAACTCAATTCACCCAGGAAACACTAAGATGTACATGGATCTAAAGGAGAGGTTTTGGTGGACCAACATGAAGAAGGACATCGCAGAGTATATTGCTCTGTGTGACGTGTGTAGTAGGGTTAAAGCTGAGCATCAGAAGCCAGCAGGATTACTACAACCATTACCGATACCTGACTGGAAATGGGACAAGATTGGTATGGATTTTATCACTGGGTTACCCAAGACTAAGTCGGGATTTGACTCTATTTTGGTAGTGGTCGATCATTTGACCAAGGTGGCACATTTCATACCTATGAAGACCACCTACACGAGCGCCAAGTTAGCAAAGATATATATGAGCAGGATCATGTGTTCACATGGAGTAACAAAGGGCATTGTGTCTGATAGAGGAACACAGTTTACGTCACACTTTTGGCGCCAGTTGCGCGAAACGTTGGGAACTAGGCTGAAATTCAGTACAGCGTTTCACCCACAGACAGATAGAGTTAACCAGATTCTGGAAGATATGTTGAGAGCTTGTGCTCTAGATTATGGATCAAGTTGGGACGAAAACTTACCTAATGCAGAATTCTCCTACAACAACAGTTATCAGTCCAGTATCGAGATGGCTCTGTTTGAAGCACTGTATGGTAAGAAGTGCAGGACGCCTCTATTGTGGGATGGAGTGGGAGAACGCAGCTTCTATGGACCCGATATGATAAGGGATGCTGAAGAGAAGGTGCGACTAATTCGTGATAGACTGAAGATAGCACAGTCAAGACAGAAGAGTTATGCTGATTCTAAGCGAAGGGAGGTGACCTACGAGATGGGAGATAGGGCATATCTTAGGGTATCGCCACTACGTGGAGTAAAACGTTTTGGGGTTAAAGGCAAGCTAGCACCTCGATTTATTGGACCCTATAAGGTTCTGGCACGCAAGGGAGAAGTAGCATATCAGCTGGAATTGCCAAAAGGGTTGTCTAATGTCCATGACGTGTTCCACGTGTCTCAACCGAAGAAGTGTCACCCAGAGATGGCAGATACACCGCTGAGAGACACCATTCCGCTTGAGGAGGTATAGTTGGAGAGTGATCTCACTTATGAAGAGAAGCCGATCAAGATTCTGGAGACATCAGAAAGGTTTACTCGTACCAAGACGATCAAGTTCTGCAAGGTTCAATGGAATTATCATACAGAAGAGGAAGCTACATGGGAGCAAGAGGATGATCTACGAGATGACCACCCACACCTTTTTGCTAGCCATTCCGAATCTCGAGGACGAGATTCATCTTAAGGGGGTTAGTCTTGTAACATCCCAAATTAGTTTGGCATGTTTTGCATTTAGAGCATGTGCATTTCATCATGGCATCATTTTAAAACCGTGCATTTGTTTGACCTGCCCATAAATTAAAAGGTTTAATTTCTAAATTATATTTCATTTCTACCAAATATCCTATATAAACCAATATACATGCTTAGGGACAAAACTATATTTTTATTTGTATAAATTAGTTCTCAATAGTCATTAATACAGAGGATGAAATTACAAATTTTTCAAAATTGGTTTGATTCAATTCTGAGTTCAAAATCAAAAGTTATAAAGAAAACAGAGAAAATATAAAAGGAAAAACGTTTTAGAAAACAAAAAGGGGTTCGACCGAACTGGGCCAAAAGTCGGCCCAGCTCGCCGCCTCGCTTGCGCAAAGCCAGCAGGCCGGCCCAACCGTTTCCGAGTCGGTTCGGAAGAAAAAAAGAGAGACCAGACCGCCCCATAAATACCTGCCTCGGGCCCCGCGCCCGGAACCCTAACCTGCCCACCGCCGCCAGGCCGCCGCCATCACCCGCCATCGCCGCCCTTGCCGCCCCCGCCTGCCGGAGCAAGAGGAGGAGCGGCCGAGGACACGGGGAGGACCGCCCGGAGGAGCGACGCCCGCCGCCGCCGTCGTCTTCGCCGGGGGAACGCCGGAGCACCGCCGCCACACACGACCGAACCGCCGCCCCGTCGTCTTCTTCGTCGCTGGTAAGGAACCGCCGCCGCGCCGCCGTTTTCTTCTCGTCCGTCGGATCTGGATCGGACGATCCAGATTAGATCTCGTACCGATACGGACCAACCCCGTTGCGCCAAGTGGTTGCCGCGTCAGCGCACAGTCAGCGGCCAGGTAGCTCCCAGTCAGCGTTTCCTTTTTAAATCGTTTAAAATTTCAGAAAATTGTTAAAACTTTTAAAATTCATAACTTTCAAACCGTATGTCCAAATTTTAAAAAATTTATGTCTACGGATTCACAAAATTATGTAGATTACAGATCTGTAATAAAATCTTAGTTTTACCGAAACTAAATTTCTGTGATTTTAAAACTCTACGTTTGAGTATTTTTACAATAACTTTAAATCCGTAACTCGGAATTATATGAATCTTTTTGCTACTGTCTTTAAATTTAAGCCTCTGTCCAGAGGAACTTAAATCCCAATTTATTAAACTTTAATTTTGGCCGAAACTTACAGAACCCTTAATAACCTTATGAAAAATGTTTAAATTGCAAATAAAATATTTCCATTGCATTAAACGTTTTCCGCATGCATCATGTGATAGTAAATAACCGGAGAACAACTAAAATATTTTTTGTGGAACTATTTAATGTTGACATGCATGCATGATTGTGCATATTGCCTATGTTGGTTGTTTATGTAGGTGTTGTATTGCAACGTGTAGATCGCGATGACGGTGACTTCTGTTCGTGTGACGACTGTGTGAAGACCAACGCTTTCCAAGGCAAGTGTTGCTCATGTCCTATTATTTTTACTATGCATTATTAGCTCATTTTGTAGCAATGGATGTGTAGGAATTGTGTGTAGCTATGCTAGGTTACTCACTAACACCCAAGTGGAGTAACCATATTGTTTCCATTAGACAATGACATTTTATGTTAGGCGCCATCGTATGATTAGAATTGCTTAGTCAAGCTATGTAGAAATTCGTGCTGGGAAATTATCATGTTATGAATGTTATGATATTACTATTTCAATCGTGTATGAAAAAATTAACATGATAATTAATTAACCACTGGGCGGATTGCTAGCAATGTCATCAGAGTGAAATTTGTGGTGGGGACCACCGCCCAGTAATCTGAGAATGTGTATGGTTTCTTGTTTGGTAGCTCTTCTGTGCAACCATGTGTCAATGTAGTATGGGCTACGAAAGAATTGGTAGGTGGTGGTGACCGGAACCCATCATAGCCAGAGATGTAGTATAGTGGTAGGTGGTACGGTGCGTGGAGGTTTGGGAAGCTACTTCCTGCTAGTTCTGGTTCGATCCTCTCTTCCTCTCCATGTGGTGATTCCCGGAGTGAGCAGAGTGGACCGGGCAACATGGGTAATGTGTACTAACCTCGTGAGGGTTTAAACTAAGATCTTAGCAGTGTCCTTTGGTTATGGGCAAACTAGCAACTAGATGGGAGTCTATGACATTGTTCTCGTTTATTCCAACTTCCTAAATTAAAATTTGGTGGGTAACAAATGTTGGAGTGAGTATCTGATGTCTATCAGTGGACTCATAACCAACTGGGTAGGAGCACCGGTTGGATAAACCGAGTGTCCAATTTAATGGTTGAAAAACTAATTTTATAAACTGATAGGATAAACTATGCTTTTACGCAAATCAGCCTTGAAACATCCACCTAGCCAAATAAGCATGTAGTAGCTAGGCGCCATTTTATGTCCACCATAACATCACTTGCCAATACAATTCAGTTGTATTGACCCAGCGATTTTGGGTTGTGTCTCACCAATGCAGGTTACACCGACTCCGCCTGAGAGCGTACGTTTCGAGACTCCACTCAACCTTTGTTTGCCTGTGGCGCAAACTAGAAGACTAGAGTTCTTTTATTTGCTTTTATGTTATTGAAACTTCAAATAATATTTGTGCTAGCTTCCGCTATGCAAGTTGTAATAATTTTATACTCTCGATTCGCTAGATTTGATATACTATTGCTTTATTTGTTATCATTCTGGCTGTGTGTACTAGTGAACGGTCCAGGGGCAAGTACTACACGCAAAGGTGTAACTCGTGTTGAGTCACAGCCACTACATTAGCCCTTTACGCAGGAGCTTAAGTTAGGAAGAAAGGCTCTTGGCCCCATCCCCTGGACCATGTATGTCCCAAATTCTACTGACAACATCCAAGAAACCTGTCATTTTAGTCCAGTGGTTTTCAAAACAGAACACTTTTGCTTTAGGGATAGAGGTGCTAATGGAGAGGACATGGTGTGTGGTCTCAAGTTGGTTTAGCCAATGGATGAACAAGAGTGTTAGGGAACTTGAATGTCCAACTTGGAGAGGTAAAGAACCAATCCAACTATGCTAAAAGTAGTTCAGATTGCATGTTACTCCAAGTATATGCATGACCCTTAATTGGCAATTCAATAAGACCAAGGTAACTAATAACTTCATTGAAGGTGGAGATGTCATTGAGGTTAGCTCTTGGTCTGTTCCTACTGTCAAAGTATCTATAAAAGTTGAAGTCACCCACAAACAACCATAAATCATCATCATCAATCTGAAGGCTGAACAACCAGGCAATGAAATTTTCACGAGCTTCACCCTCACAGGGTCCATAAACATGGACCAAAAAGAGCTCATCAGTCGACATTGAGGGAGAGAAGTGCATTACCATGCCAAAGCATTCCAGTTGCGGGATAATGTCTGTGAACATATTCCCTGCCCACATAATCAGCAGGCCACCAGAAGCCCCATCTGAAGGGACAAATGCAAATTTATCTAGCCGCTTGGGAGCAATTTTTTTAATAAAGCTGAGGGTAAAATCGCCTCTCTTGGTTTCTGAAAACATACTATGGATGCAAGACTTTCGTCTATTTTTTTATGAACCAGAGGCCACTTTTCATGCATATTAATGCCACAAACATTCCAGCACAAGATCCTCCAAATACGATTTGACAGATCCATACACAAATGTTGCAAGCGACTGAGGCAAACATGCCTTTCACACAATAGCAGATACAATTCTGAAACTGACCATAAGATGGACACAAAGGTTTAACTGACACTGACATGATAAACTGACAGAAAGGACTCAAAATAAAAGCAGACCAGCTGCTGTAGTGCTTAAACATCTCGAGCTTGGCGAAGATGGGCTTCAGTGCGATCACTAGGATCAATGTGACATTCTGCCACCCCAATCCGCTGCATCTCGGACACCTGAAGAACCGCCGGAGGGTTGGCATGCTTCACATAAGAGGTACATCGACATTGAGAACCATCTGATACAGCAGTATGCATGAAACCTTCACTAGCAAGACGTGGTGAACGACGAACCAAAGAAGTAACAGAAGGTGTTGCATTCTTAAGTGCTTGATCACAGGTGACAACAACATGGGTGGTGAATGGAGCTCTTGCACGACTCCTGCCAACAAGTTGCACAGTAACAACGGCAATATTCAACTCATCCGGTAGAAGCACATGTGTTTCAGCAGTAAAACCCAGATCAATCATAGAATCGGATCTAGGAAGAACAGGTGTAGTATCAACAATATTAGAAACTTGCACATTATTCACTTCATCTGTCAACTCTTCAAGGGTAACTGAACTATGAACAGCATTCTCATATGAAAGCCCATTGGCATAGACAAACATATCATCATCTAGCCCAATCGCATCTATGAATGGGCCAAAAGCAATGACCCAAGTCCGTTTAGGGCCCAAGAGGAGGTGAGAGCTCACCCATGGGGCCAAAGTGGCGCGAACAGCAAAAAGCATAACAGACTGAAACACATCCAGAATGCCCTGAATGAACTGAAGGAAATGTGCTAGCTGCTCAGAATAAACCCTGCATCTGATCAGCAGGCATGATCCTCCTCGTATAAACCTGTTTCATTAACCAGCCGAAGAAGGAATAGAAGCAGGTAAAAGCAGGAACCAGAAATGATTGGTCCATACCCCCCAGCAATAACAAATAAAGGACTAGAACCCACGACTCCAGACAAGAAGTTCTCTACAGCTTGCTCGACCTCAGCAATATGCTAATTCCATGCCTCAATTGCATCATCTGAATCATTGTTAGAGACCTCTACTCCATCCATCATAGACGGCCCAACTAAACAAGGTGCGCAGATTTTCACTTAAATAAACTTGGGGAACAGCCGGCCAGTTGCCCCATCCCGTCGGTCCAGGAATGAGAGGTGCCTCCCCTTGCTCCCATGCTGCATTAGCATGTTGCTGGTTAAAAGCTTGAATGTTGAGGTGGTATTCCTGCATGATGGTCAGGTAGGGTAGGGCATATGGGTGGGGTGGCATATTCAAAGGTGGCGGAGGATCCTCATTGCTCACAAGATCAGGCAAGACATCCCTGCCATTAAGCACATACACAGGTACCGTCCAAAACATCCCAGTCCCCGACAGGCTAGCAACCCTGGTGACCAGCAGACTACGCGACACTAAACGAACCTCTTTCGGCAAAACCCTCACAAGCACCCTGGACTGGGTTTCATTAGGACGATGCCAGCGCATGAGCCTCCCAAACAGAGAAACCGCTTTATTGATATATTATTCAGTTCGATAATCTAATGGGAAGGCAAGAAACAGAATCCAAGCTTCGTGCTGGAAAACAGGCAGACGCATATTAATCCCCTCATCATGGCGGGTAAACGAGAAAGTGAAGTTGTCATCAAAAGCATGGGGGCTCTCACGCACCATATCATCACGAACAACATGGCAAAGGTAATCAGACCTACCCCTAAAGCAGAAATCTCAGCGTCCCTAACTGTCAGCTCAAAATCATCAACAAGAATCTCAACAATGCGCTCCAAATACTGACGCCTCTCATGGTCCTCAATCGGAGGATTCATAGTCACAATGTCGCACTCCTCATGAGACATAGGTGGGTCACTTACCACCAGCAAGTTACGCTGAATGCGGTCATCCGGGCCGGGGTCCACCGATCCATGTCCAGAGATGAAATCGAAGGGGCGAATAGGGAAGTTCGCTAGTGTGGAGTCGAGAGCTTGCGGCGGCGAGGTTAGGGTTGCAAGAGGCAATGTGGGATGAGGCGACGAGGTCGAAGCCAACTGAGTAGTAGTCGCAACAAGGGAATCTTCTTCCAAAGGAATGGAACTGGGACCTGGAGAGACCATGGGCGAGGAATCGCTGTCAGAGATATTTCATTTAATAACCCAAGATTTATTCCCAAAACATCCATTTGTTGGGTGTCCAAACTTTCCAAAAAATTTACACTTAATTTTCAGACAAGAGCAATGCGATGACCCAAACGGTGACAGAACGCACACATCGGATAGATGGGGCAGAATTTAGCCTTGTGGCCCGGCCCATAACAGCTCAGACAGATAATTTCTTTCATACAACCTCTCTGAAAATGGCCCAAGCCCAAACATTTGAAACAATACTGAATTGGTTCCTCAGAGTCCAATATGGGTGCTTTCCCTTTCTGAATACATACAATTTTCATTGCATTTTGGGCAACGTCCCAAAATCTCGTGCGCCATCTCAATAGTGGGCAAACCATGGAAATTCAGAGCAAAGGAAACATTTTGTTCCGTGTAATCTGCCTGAATTAAATCAAGCATATGATATAACCAATAATGATCAACCTCTGATTTGAAATTCAAACGTTGTTTCCAGTATAAGGCTCCCACAAATTTGGGACTGATTCATGAGGTTTCCAAATTTGTAGCAACTTAGCCTAAACCTGCCCAAAAAGAATTTTTGATTCTGAATTATCCTGAGATGACCCCAGCGGTTACGACCCCAAAGGCCTAGGGCTAAAACTGCCAAACTGAATGGAAAAATCCGAAACACCATGATCATGAGACGGAGAAGCACTTAACGAAACAACAACAGACTCTGAATTGCAAACTTGTGCACCACATTGATTCTGATGAGTTTGTCCAGAAGAGTTACTGACAGTGGCATATGCAACTACGGTGAATTTACCTATATGACAAGTTAATGCTAGGCAAGATACAAGATACAAGTAAAGACTAAGATAAAAGAATAACCGAACGGGAAGCACGCGGAGACAAGGATGTATTCTCGAGTTCCTCCTTTTTAGGGGAGTATGTCTCGTTGGAGGGGTGTGAGCTTCACCACAACAGGCTTACTCAACGCCACAAAGGCCTCACCATATTCTCCAATGAAGCGCACCACAAAGGATTGGTTCACCTTCCACTATCGGTTCCCTTCGAGGCGGAAACCGGAGCCTTTACAACAATTTTGGGGCACACACCCACAACCGAATTGGGGGATCCCAAATCACCAACAATCTATCCAAACAGCACAAGAAGTAAGAACAAAGGCCTAGGTTTTCCCAAAGGAAACCCTAGGCCCGAATCCCTCAAGTGAATGAGGGGGGAATTTAAATCGCCTTGGTAGACTTGAAGATCTAGGTCTTCTCCTTCACTCCTCCGAAGATGGGTGAGTTTGGATGGAGGGATTGGGGGATCTTGGAGTTTGGAACTCAGCACTAATGGAGGAGAGAGAATCTGAATTGCCAACTCTTGAGGTAGAAGAAGCAGTCTTTAAATAGGGGCCCCTGAATATCGAACCGTTATGTGCAGAAAATCTGCACAGCGGTACTACTGCTGGGACAGCGGTACTACCGCCACTGGTATCCAAGCGGTACCCAGTGCAGTACAGCTCCTAGCGGCTGCGGTACCTCAGCGAGCTATCGCTGCTGCCAGGGAGCGGTACTACCGCCGGGCTGCCGGTACTACCACTGGTACCCTTTGACTTTAATTCGAATGGTCCCAGCGGTAGAACGTGGCTGCTACCGCCGGGGTACCGACACGGATGACAGAGGCTAAAAAGAGTCTGGCGGTACCACCAGCGGTAGTACCGCTGCCTGGAAGCAGCGGTACCACCGCCAGGAGTAGCAGTCGCTGTCCTACAGTAGTCCCACTCCAGGAGGAGCGGTACTACCGCTGCTCCAGCGGTACTACCGCCACACTGATTTTTAGCTTTCCAGGTTCTGTTTCTGGAGCTCTCTCCATGTTCGACTTCAATTCCGAACCAATTTTGATCCTATAAATTCTAGATTACTTAGCACCCAATATTAGTCCGGTTGGTGTGTTGTCATTATGCTCCAAAATAGATTTAGAACAAGTATGCTCTTTCACATTAAGATTCTGATGAACATGATCAAAAGGTCCAGAATGAAAGACCTGAGCAGAAACCTTAATGTAGAATGAATAGAGGGATTGGTGGAATAGTTGATTGTATTGCTGAACCTCGTGGGCATATATATAGGAGTACATGATCTACTTGGAGTACAAGTCAAGGTAGAATAAATCCTACGCTATCCTATGTTTCCTAAACAGACACGTTACTCAACATCCCCCCACAGTCACAACGGTAGCGACGCAGATAGTGAGACTGGAGAAGAATCCGAAGGTGGAACCGACGGACATCCCCACCACAGTCGTTACGGTCAACGCATCGTGGAAGTTGTGGCTGGAGTGGAAAGCTGACGAGGTTGCTCAAGCAAGGCGGTAGCCCTTTGTGCTGATGTCGAGGTAGCCAAGAGCGTAGGGTGGTATAGCCGTAGTCGAGGTAGCCGTGCGAGGGGCGCCGTGGTCGATGTCGAGTCGGGGTTGTCGGTGTCGAGAGAGCCGTCGTGGAGCCGCGGGCGCAAGGGAGCTCCAGGTAGTCAGGGCGCAGTGGTGCGCCGGGTTGAAGATGATGTGGATGAGGCAATTTTTCTAGAATTACCTCCAAATTTTTCTGGAATTTTCAGAGACAATTTTCTAAAGAGAATTTTTCAAACATCATATTCTGGAATTTCTGAACTCTGAAATAATTATGATTATGCATATACTCTAAAATTCTAAGATTAATAAAATTAAAATGCAATACAAATTTTTATGGGAATCAAGTTTTCATCATTTCCACATTAGTAATGAGGTTGATCAAGTCTCATTAATAATATGCAAAAGATATAATACATTATTCTTATTTTATAGATATAAAGAAGAGTTTCAAGATACCTCATATTTGATTGGAATAGTTCCAATCATCAAGATAGCATATTTTGGTTCAGGAGGTGGCAGTGCAATTTCAGAGCTTCCAATCATAATAGTATTTCTTTGAATAGAATTCACACTCTTGTTTATCATTGTAATAGGATTCTTCTTGGGAAAATAGATAGTATGCTTATTTCCTTTGACATTAAATGTCACTTTGCTCTCAGTGCAATTTATCACAGCTCATGCAGTGTTTAAAAAGGGTCTTCCAAGAATAATAGATAGATTATCATCCTCAGTCATTTCTAATATAACAAAGTCTGTAGGAATTAACACATTAGCTATAGAGATAGGAACATCCTCACATATCTCTACTATATAATACGAGTAGTGTTTCTTCCTCCCAATTTTCGTCCGTTTTTTGGTACGTCCTCTTGATTTGGTATGGTACGTCAAAGAGAAAAGACCCTGCTTCATGATGACCGGCTCCCGATCGGTAATTGAACCGGACTATGTCTCCCGCTCAACCTGCAAAAACATCGATCAACCACACGTACGTCGGACGGGCTAACTATCCCGATCGGAAACGAATCTGCGTGTACCAAGCAAACCATCCCGATCGATCGGAAACGATCCAATCTCTGCATGACTGCGTCTCTGCCCCTGTTGCGTTTGGAGCTCGTGTTGCGTCGTTGTTGGGTAGCGCGGCGTGTGGTGCCTGAAGCGGCCCTGGCCCCTGGGGTTGCACCGGCGTCGTATTGAGCGTACGACAGGCGGCGGCACCGCCGCCGCGTAGCACACAGTTGGGCTTCTACCTTAACGTACGTTGTGGCCATCGAGCGCCACCGGATTCTACCTTAACGTACGCAGGGCCTGATTGCAACTACTCAAAATCTGGTAAGCCGGTCTCAATGGGCGCCACCGCTGCTCGGTCGTTGTTGTCCCGCCGTCGTGCATGTCAGCGAGCTCCTGATGAAGTGCGCGTCCATCGCCTTGCCCATGCCGCCTGCGGCGCCAGTTCTTGACAGTGCGTCCAAACGCCTAGCCCTCACGGCCAATCTGCCACATCATTGCGTCACCTCCGGCCAGCCAGGCCGGCCGCAGCGATCATTCCCATCAAGTGTGCCGCCGCTGCCGACTTCTACATTTTATCAATCTATATATTCTGCACTCTTCCACTCTTGAGCAGGCTAAGCGACAGGTACAGTACTGTTGGGAACTTCGAACTGAAGTCACCCAACTATGAAATTATTCCGTTTTTCATTGCTGGTACCTGAGAATGTTCAATGACGTGTGGAGACGTTTGGCATGTTCAATGAGCAGGATGTTTGATGCCTGAACTTGACTTGCAGATGCGTGTGTTTCGCTACTTTGGTTGTTTACTTTCTTCAGATTTTGTCAGTTTTAATGTGAATTTGCACAAGGCTTTTGCTCACGTGTATTCGTAGTAGCGAGTAAACCTTTTCGACAGCTCAATGGTTAATCAAAGAAATTTGAGCCACTAACAATAGGAATGATATCAAATCACTCGTGCGACACACCAGTCTCTCTAGTGAACTATTGTTCAGCACTGCTTCTCATAATAAGAAATGTCGATGCAAACATTCACATAGTTAAATTATGCTGCTAACTAATACTCCAAAACTAGACTATACAGAACTTTGACATAGAACACACCACTGTCCAATCTCACATCAAGAATTTTTATGTAGGAAAATTGGTTCAAACTTTGTTTAGTGCCCCTTCTACATTGCTATTAGATCAACATGTTTACGAATTGCTTGCTTGAAAACAACGCTTCTTATTGGGCTAAAAGACACTTTTAGCATAATTTTTTGAGCTACTGATCTTATTTCATTTGATTTTTCTTTGACATGCATGGACGGATATGAAAGCTAACTGTTCCGTCGACGGGCATATCAGCGTTTTTCAATAAACCAAGTCTTAGTATTATGTAACAACATTTGTTTTCTAAAGTACCTACATTTTAGCAAAGTTGTTAGGCAAATAGTTATATTTAATGTAATGTTAATCTTACACAACTGTAAAAATGAGACTCGGCAAAAGAAAAATGCATCAGTTTCTTTTTCAAGAATATAAATATTCGTTTTATTTGGCCCAAGTAACTCAACAAAAATTTATCAGAAATTGAAATGAAAATATCTTAAAATAATTCAGTTCATATCTCAAATAAAAATAAATAATTCAGTTGATATCTCAAATAAAAAAGTATAAGCCCGTTGCAACGCACAGGCATTTTGCTAGTACCTATAGGCACAGCAGTTGATTTACCAGCCATTTGCAATGAAACTTCAGTTGGAACCAATTTATTTAGGTTAAGTTTCTTATATAAAGAGAAAGGCATAACACTAACACCAGCTCCTAAATCACATAGTGCATATTTCACATAAGTTTCTTTAATACGACAAGGAATAGTCGGAATACCAGGATCTCCACGCTTTTCAGGCAATTTTCCTTCAAATGAATAATCAGCAAGCATAGCAGTAATTGCATCATTAGGTATCTTCCTTTTATTAGTGACAATATCTTTCATATATTTTGAGTATGGAGGAATTTTAATAGCATCAACAAGAGGAATTTGCAAACATAAATTTTTAATCAACTCAAAAATTTCTCAAACCTAGCATCATCCAAAGATTTCATTACCTCTTGGGGATATGGTATGGGTCTTTGTACCCATGGATCCTCTCTTTACCTTTTTGTGGATTTGGATGATTCTTCTTTTTGTTCTTCTCAGTAGATGGTTGAGGGTCTTCCTTTTCAGGAGGTTCAGGTTCTGCAATATTTTCAACTTCATGTTGATCTTCTTCAGGTGGAGATGATTCCTCTTCTTCAACATTATCATCTTCGGTCTCAGCATCAGAAATAGAAATATCATTGTCTTGTTCTTGAGAATCATCAATGCCTTTGTTTCCATTGGGAGATTTTCCTGCAGAAGATTTCCTTTTGAGAGCCTCTTGCTCTTTTCTCTTGGGATGGTTTTCAGGATAGTCAGGGTCCTGAGTACTTGCACCACCTCTAGTACTAACCCCACAAACCTGTTTCTTCTCAATAAGATTTTCATACAATTGATTTTGAAGAGAAACCATTTGTTCAATTTGATTATTCATCATTTCACAGTGTTTAACAATTCTTCTAACTTCTCCCACACTAGCATTTATATTTTCACGAAGGAATTTAATTTTATGAGAGTTTTCCATCATATTCATTCTAATATCATGCTCTTCAGGTTTATTATGATAAGCAAAATCATTAACATATGATACATCAATAGGAGGTGTTACCTTTTCATTACCTTCCAAAGAGCTTATAGCATTGACTGGGATTGGAAAACATGGTCGATCAATAGGAAGTTTAACACCCATTTCAGATAATTCCTTAAGATGAGAGGTTTTAATTCCCTTCTCTTTCATATCCTTGGAGGCTCCCTTCATTGCCTCATTGTTTAATTCAAGAATACCTCCTTTCTTCTCTGGAAATATCTCTCTGTCATCTATTATTTCAATATTCCAATCTTCATAGTTTCTAGAGATAGTTTCCAATAACTCAGTTGCTTCATCAACGGTCCTTTCCCTGAAAACACTACCTGCAATACTATCAAGATAGCCTCTTGTATTTTCAGTTAGTCCATTGTAAAATATATCAAGTATTTCATTATTCTTGAAGCCATGGGTAGGACATTTCCTAACCATCTTACTGTACCTCCCCCAAGCTTGGGGTAAATCCTCCTTCTCTGTTTGTGAAAAGTTGCTAATCTCAATAGTTAAACCATGAATCTTATCAGCAGGGAAATATTTATTATAAAATACCTGCAAGCATTCCTCCTTGCTAGTAATACATCCAGGTTCTAAACGATTATACCAAGTTTTAGCATTTCCTCCCAAAGTAAAAGGAAACAACTTTAAGAAATAATAGCGTTGGTGGATTTCATCTTTACCAAATAACACAGATAAATCATGCAAATCAGCAATGTGTTCAAAAGGGAACTCATTGTCTCTCCCATAAAACTTATACTTCTCAGCTTTTTCAATTATTTCAGGATCAACACTAAACTCATAATCTTTGTCTTTAATTTTAATAGCTGGAGCATTCATTTTCTCAGTAACAGGGAAATAATCATCAAGAGGAGAATTTTTATAGATATCAAGTTTATCCAATTTATCAAAATTCGAATCCATAAAAGCCATAGTAAATGCATCCTCTTCCTCAGAAGAAGTTTCATGTTCATCATCACAATATTCATTATCTTCTAATTCAGACTCAACATTTTCAAATAGAAGATTCAGGAGTTTCAGTGTTTCAGTTATCTCAGATGTTTCAGGTGTTTCAGGTGTCACTTCATTGTCTATGCTACCACATATTAAATCATTTTCAGTACTAGTAGACATCTTAGACAATGGTGAACTATTCAAAACTTTTCCTTTTTTCTTAGGAACAACAGCAGAAGCAGCATTAGGTGAAAAGTTTGGCCTACTTAGCAAGTCCGTACCTCTACGAGTAGTTGAAGGCCTCACTTCCTTCGGAGTAATCTTTTCCTTTCCCATGGTTAGGAAAAAGCAAATGCAGCAAATAAATGATAACAAGTTGTCTTACCAATAAAGCTAGGTTCCCCGGCAACGGCGCCAGAAAATGTCTTGATGCCCACAAGTATAGGGGATCGCTGAAATCTTCGTTGGGAAGTATTACCCAAATTTATAGTTCGACACGATGGGAACACAAGAATACCAATAAGACTTTGGCAATTGAGGCGTCACTCTCAACCACACCTGTATATCAATAAACTTGCAGCAGTGATAGTGATGGCAGTAGTATGATTCAAGTAGCAAATAGAACACAGTAGTGAACAAGGGTTTCCCAGTTTTCACCGGAAAAGTGAAAGTGTAACTCAGAGATTTAAAACGTAGGCATGAGGTGATAGCGGGGTGTTGCATGAATAAGATTGATCATATAATAAGATACAAATAGCAATGGGACTTATCTCTAACTCCGATATATGTAGGTATGTGTTCCAAATAGTTGTGCGTACTAACCAAGAGAATTTGCACAACATCTATTGTCCTACCTGCCCATTTCACCGGGGCCAACTTGGAACTACAGGTAATTAAGGTCTACCCTTTCGAATAGCCCGGAACAACGCATTAACACTTCATGAACACATAGAATCCTCAAACTAAAACATCTCCCCCTTGTTTTCCCTATATGTCACTTTTAGGGTTCGCAGGTTCAACATAATAGCAGGTGATACACTTTGCAGATAAATACCAAACTCAATTATATGATGAAGCAAAATAAGTTCAGTACTGAAATCATGCCACTCGGGCCCTAGTAACAAGCATTAAGTATAGCATAAGTGCATCAACACAATACAAAAATATCCTCAAGATAAACCCCTAAGATCTCGAACAACGGGTATCATTACATGATCAATCTCATCCAATCCCCATCCACCTCACATGCCTACAGCGGACTACTCACACATGGTCGATGGAGATGAAGGCGGTGAAGATGGCGGTGAAGACGGTCTCCGGATCCCTCCACCGGAGGAGAAATCCTGGATCAATCTGTCTCCGAAAACGAAGATCGTGGTGGTGGCGGCGGTGTGTTTCGCGAAAGCTCTCCTCCTCTTAGGGCACCCACTTTTTCGTATATATGAGGGGGTACGCGAAAAGCCGAAGGAGCGGCGGCGCCCGAGGCTCCAGTTAGGTGGGCCCACGTGGCCCAAGGATCTGGCCGCGTGGGGCCCCCTCTTTTGGGCCTCGGCACTTCCTCGTGTCCATCCTTTGCATGTTGTCCTCCTTTCCATAAAAAATGACGTGGTATTTTTCCTCGATTTAATTTCCTGCAAAAATAACCAGAAACGAGACTTTGCTAAAAACAGCGTCAGATTCAGCAGGTTTATTCAAATATGGGAAGATTCCGGAGCAAATTATGAAGCAAAGTGCTTGGAAAAGTAGATGCATTTTAGGTGCATCACATGCCCCTCGGTCAGACCCGCTGTGTGCAACAACGAGCGTTTGGTGAGCTGGGCCGAGTCCGTGTTGTTGGCCCGCACGAAACTTAAAGCAGTGCTCAGCCAGGCCCTGGCGAGATCCGGGTGCGAAGGTGGGTTGCTGTCAGCGCGTGTCAGGTAGGCTCTCCTCACCTCCCTTATACTCCTCCATATAAACTTCATAACCATGCTTCGATTCGAAATATTTTGTACACGAAATATGTGCGTCTCGACGAGTAGGTTCCATTCCCATACTCGGTTTTGAGTTTCGTGGTCTAGAACTTTCGAATTTCGGACGGATGTTTGTCTCTTTTTTGAATGAATTTTGTCAAATCCGTCGCATTTGGTCGACCGTTTGAAATTTCCTTCGACGAGTAGATTCATATCGCCGTATCCTACAACTTTTGTGTTCGGACTTTTTTGTTTCGCAGGACATATTCGAGTTGATCTTGCACGGTATATATATGTGTATTTAGACCGTGTTCTTCAATCTTCTCTCACTTGCGTCTAAACTCCGAGACCTCATGAACTACGAGATGCTCATGGTCTCACCTCTACCGCTCGTCGTCATCAACTCCGGCGTGTTCATGCTCTAACCTTCGCCGCTCGCCGTTTAAACTATACTTCGTGTACGTATGTTCTTCAATATCTGTGTCGATTTCGTTAAACCTCCGCAGCTAGCCGCCATGAAACTTCGCCGTGTTTATGCCTTTATGGTACCTCCTTTCACGATGTCCGCCGCCGAACCACCACCGCGCCGCGCCGTTGTTCAGTTTGCCGGTCCTTGTGGTGATGTGTGTTAAGTTCACCACATAGCCATGTGGTGAGAGTACAAGAAACATGAGAATACAACCAAACATCTGTTTTTCTGTTTCCCAGATGCAGGCAAAAATCGATACATGCAACCAAATGTAGTGCACAACATGGTTTTTGTTGCATTTCTGGGAGCCACAGATGCAAATGGCCTAAAACACATGCAGGAAACCAATCACGCCCCAAATGTCAAGACCAAGGACCTAGCTTTAATGGGAAGGAAACCTTCCTTGGCCGTGCCGCGCCAGAAGATGTGGGTCGGGTTCAGTCACGATCGGGTGTTTGGGGAGAGGAGGGGGTGAACTATGTTTAAAAAAATTGAACCAGGTAAAACCTGTCACGGATGCATAAACATCAAGTAAAAATTAAAATGTAGTCCGAAAATACCCATCTATTATATTATTAAGACAACAAACATTGATCGGCTCAGATTTTACATGATTTAAACGCTAGAAAGGAACGACTGAGATTTGAAGAAAAAGGTTAAAAAGGATATGCTTCTATTTTGGTCAAACCGGAGAGTCCTGCGGCTAAAATAAAAAGAATCCGCACCTAACTCACCCCTTCCCAGATGCGTGAGATATAGCAATTTATAATTCTCCAATGCAACCGGAAAACCCTAGACAGATCCAGATTGTTTGGGTTCTTCAAATAAATCTTCCTCGCGGCCACGCTCGAGCGGATGGGAAACCTACGCCAACAATTGCAAAGCGTCCCGGCGATTATTCCTGGTTTCGTCCCGATTGATTCTAATTAGCCTATTCATGCTGCTGTTCAAAACAAAGCCTATACAAGCTGGATATTGATCGCCTCTTGCTTGGCCGTCATGCAGTTTGTGGCATCCCCGGCCGATACCAAGTCGCTAGATTGTGCAGGCATCCGCTTCTATGTATTTTTTGGCGCCGATCTACTCAGCTAACAAGTTATCACAGATCTCAGGCAATCAATCCTCTGGCCGCTCCCAAGTCAGCTCGGTGTACTGATTTGATCAAGGAAAAAGACCTACAGGTTTGGATCATCGCCTTGCCAAAAAGGTAGGAAAAATCTTTCAGGAGGTACTCTCTGCTGTAGCGTGTATGTCCGTGCAGCCAAGTGCGTTTTATCTTATTCAGAGAATAATATGGTTTTGTTAACCAAATCTATTATATCTTTCGCTGGCTGGAGATTATCAGCAGACGATTTTCTCTGGCTGGAGATATGGCCGACGCCGACGAAGCCGGATCGACAATAATCATCCGTACTCCTGCCAATTGCTGTCAGGTTTATTCTCTTTTACATTAATCTGCGGTTCACTGTGAAACTAATTCTAGGTACTCCTGCCAATTGCTCTCAGGTTTATTCTCTTTTACATAAATCTGTGGTTCACTATGAAACTAATTTGAAAAATCTAAACTAATTGATGCATTGACCTCATCAGGCCCAGTTTATAATCACGATGGCCGGTAGCCGTCTCTCACCTCACACTCATGTTGCTGATTTCACCTGAACAAAAGAGATGAGCATGGGAAGGATGAAGGACATGGCCGATGTAGAATACAGACCAGATCAGAAGGTCGCTGGACCAGGAAACATGCCCTAGCTAGCTAGCTCTTGATCAATCGGAACGATCGGGACGAAGCTAAGCTATACTGTGACCGACATGAACCTTGCTGTGACAGAACGAAGCTAAGCTAATCTACCTATCTATATCCAGTCAGCTATTCTTCTTTTTTTAAATTAGCCCAGCAGCTGTCTCTGAGCTCGACGACAAGATAGAGAGCTCTGGTCCTGATTGATCGTTGTTATTGCAAGATGATGGAAGCAGTTTATACAAATTTATTTCACTGGCTGCATTATGAGTTACTTCTTTATGACGACACAATATATAATCGGTGATTTTATGCTGAGAGCCTGACACATACATATGGGACAATAGTTTTCATCCAGACAAACAGTTTATACAGCTTCTCATTTTCCTTCTATCGGTACCAAACTAACTGCAATAGTAGCACTATTTAGGATTTATTATATTGGTTGTTTGGTCCTTTCATGTATACTATGGCTTTTGTGAACAATATATAAATCTAGATGGGGCCCAAGAGATCAATGATCAAGTAGTGTTGCTTCCTTGCTTGGCATAACAACAACACCGAAAGGAATTAACCAAAGAAATAGATGTGAATGACAGAAGAAATTACAATACCTAATAGGAGCTGATGATGTTGACCGACTTGGACACTGTGAGATGCATGTAAAAGGATGATTTTAAGAATGTGGAGCTGTTAAGATTAAAAAAAACATATCAGTGCCTATATTGCAAGATGTATAGTATTAGAATATTAGTTCCATATACTCACCACTGCCTTCAGTATTTTTGCGGTAACTATATTCTCCACTAGCCTGTTGGCTTTGCCTTTTATTTGAATTTTTTCAATCCTCCAAAATGTGTTGAGGTTTTTTTCTTTTGCAGGTCTATATCCACTAGAGAAGCTCTGGAATTGTGACATTATTACCATACTCAAATATTGTTTATAGTTTTCTAATCATTTCATGATTCATACACTCGCCATCTTCAGTATTTTTGCGGTCAGTATATTCTCCACTAGCCTGTTAGCTTTGCGTTTTATTTGAATTTCTTTAATCCTCCAAAATGTGTTGAGGTTTTTTCTTTTGCAGATCTCTATCCGTGTTCTGGAACTACAGAAGCTCAGAAGCTCTGGAATCGTGTCATTTTACCGTACTCAAATATTGTTTATAGATTTCTAATCATGTCATGATTCAAAAATAAATTTAATTTTGACTTCATAAAATGCACGTGACAAGTTCATATGCGTGATTTGATACGGAATCTCTTCCATCAAGGTTAGGATAAAACTAGGCATTACGGTAACCAATGTCAAATTTATTTTCAGATGTTTTTCTTAATGAACCATGTTAAAATTACATACCTGTGTTTTGTGACTGGCCTATTTAATATATTTCTTGATTAAGGTGCTCATTGGATGTAACTTTCAGTAACGCTGAAGATAGAAAGTGTTATGTCAAAAATGTATCACTGAGGTAAGACGATGAGAATAATCTCCAAAGACTGATATCATTGTTTACACATTCAAAGATTTTTTTTGCAAATGCAAATTTCCCATTAGTAATTAGGTAACCATACATTTGTATTACTTCCATCTTAATTTTTTCCTTCAGTTAAATGGAATCAACAAAAATCAATGGTCAGGAGATCATCAATTGCTACAAAGTGAGGAGGACATGGAAATTCACCATCGCCATATTTGCTAGCATATAACTTCTCAATGTATACTCGGCTGCGGTTCTCTAAATGGTGCAAATCATGTTCCTGTATGCACGTTAATCCTACAGTTAGATGACATGGATGGATTAATTTTAATGCAGCGATGAGGCTATGTTCAAGAAAGAAAAATGCTTCGATGGTTGCCTGATGCTATTGAGAAATTTTCATCACTAAGCAGAGTCCTCTGTAATCTGCATGTAGACTTCCACTTTTTTTGTTCATGTTTTCAGTGATGTTGAAATGCTTCAACCCCCACGATAGTTCATATTCAGGCAATAATATTTCATATAATTTCAAATCATTTTGTGGTATTCAAGCATCTTGAATATATAATCTGACAGCACATATAATTAATTTTTAAAATAAAAATAATAAACAAAAGATAATTAACAACATATATACAAGACAAATCTAGCCACGCCCGTGCCATGAATGATTTTAATTTATTTGTTACTTCTTATTTTAATCAAATTGTTTCGATATATGGTACCAAATACATTATGTATCGAAAATTCAAACAAAAGCATTTCTAGCCGCGCAAATGCGCGGGCCGCCCAGCTAGTTGCTTAATAATTGAGGGAGTCGAATTAGTTAGTTTCACATGCTTTGTTGATTTCAAATCATTCGTGTGATGAGCACACTTCTGGAGCAAAGACAAATTAATGCTCAACTATTCTGCATATTTTCCACCGTATTTCCTTCTGCAGCTAGCGACCACCCTCCATGGAGTATTTATAAAACCGTACATAGGATCTACACTACTGTGTACCTAATCTTTCTCAGCGCAGAGACGTCCATGGTCCCCTAGGATATTAATTCCCTGTAAAATCATCTTGTTTGGATATTCTTTACATTCTTGCAGTCTCTACTAATCGTCGAATGGAATTTCAGAAGGTTCAGTTCTCCCTGGGTGTGCTTTTTCCCGTAATGCTCGATCTGTGAATTTGAATTTTCTTGTGTAGATCTACTTGTGGACATGGCATGTGAAAACTAGGTACCCTGATTGATGCATAATGGCACGTGCCTGTGTTCAGTCTTGATGAACCGTGATTCTCAGTTAACATGAAACAAGCTTTGATGTAAGTGTCGACTCTTAAGTATTGTTCTTGCTGCGATTATTAGAGTTTGTAATATTTATCTTGCGAGTGCGCAAAAAAAGAAAGACTGCACAAATGGTGACCGTGTGTTCTTTTATGTCCATCTCGTACTCTCTAAATTTTCTGAAAGAAAAGGCTGTCAGATCGCAATGCTATACAGTTTATCACACGAAAATGGTGCTCTCTTACAATTGCCATGCAAAATGATGTGATGTATAGCCGCCAACAGTAGTTTGCTTAGCCATCCGCATGGTTTCTACCAATGTTATAATAGAGAAATAGTATCTACCAGTTGTGCCAAGTTTAGCTGCAAAGGAGCCCCCAATTAAGCATCCAAGTATGGTATTAAGGATGAGGAGTGCCACATGAAGAAAGTAGGCCCACCAGCAGAGACCACAACCCCACCTGTCACTATAATAATTGTCCCAGCTGCTCCATGGGCCCCAAATTAAGTTCACTGTGAGACTAGTAGACTAACATTTATCAAAGGTGTGCAGTATACTACGTTAGGTCTTGTACAATGCCAGTATTAGGGGACACTTTATACAATTTTTTCTACATGGCATTACATTATATATATAACGCTTTTCAACTCAACTTATGTTATTTTAGCAACTTGTGCACCCAACGTCGAAACCCATGCTACAAGTTGTTAAAATTCCAACGATAACTGGGTGTGGAGATATAGCATACATCTAACATGCCATCAAATTTCAGTTACAAGTTCAGTTCACAGACTAACAAAAATAAAAGAATCCAGATGTGGTAATATTAACGGGCTCAATTCATAGATAGCCCAATTTGATATTTTGTTTCACTAGTTGTGAATTAAATATAGGAATACAATTTTGTGATGTGATACATATATGTGCTGTTTCAATGTATTTAATTATTATTTTTAAATTGAGAACTATTATCATGGGTTTGAGTGTCGGTTGTGCACCCGTTGCACGAGAATTTCGGTATAAAATCCATGTGGATATTGACATTGCTTCCAAATGACGATTTTGACAATGATTTTAGAATTGGTATTCAAATTATAGAGTTCGGTCTAGAACAAAATTATGTATTAATTATACGCAAACCCACTAGATAATAAATTTGTATCAGTACCTACTATAAAAGGTAGAATGTATCGAAATAAGGAACCTATACAAATATTTATATTTTTTTAGTATTAAGAACAATATATCTTTCAGGATTAGTGATTTCCAATTTCCATTCGCTGAAATATGAATCCCAGCCCCAACCTTATTTTATCATGGGACACCCATTTGAGCCATCTAACTAACTCATCCAAACCTATCAAGTCGGGGTCATTGTCACAAGTTCTTCCATTAATATAAAAAAAGTTGAAAGCAATCCTCTGCAAAGGCCAAATTATAGTATTGCCCCAAATAACAGAAGCCACCCAACCGCGAACGGAAGGCCATACATGAGACTAGGGCTGGATATCGAGCCAGCTCGACTCAACTCGTAAATACTCGTTAAGTAACGAGCTAACTCGACTCAACTCATTAACTAAGCGAGCTCAAGATCCCAGCTTGGCTCGACTCAATTAAAACTCGAGCTAGCTCAATAAACTCATTAAGCTTGGTAGGAAATGTGAAAGTAATTAGCATCATAACATTTATATCGGCAACAGACAGCATACCACAATATAACGTAAACTTAAACATCCAATAGTTGCATAACACACCGTCGTCCATGACACAAACTGATACCACGATAGAAAATAACATCACAAAGTTCTTGAGTAGTACTCTACTACAAGTAACAAAAGGTCTTGACGCTTGACTTTTATCTTATTCGAGACTTGACTGAAACGGAGACTGCAGGTTGCTGTAGTGCAGCTACTTGTGCTCCTCACAGAATGTATCCATCGACCAAAAAACTTGAAATATTTATTCTTACTTCCCCCTCGTAGAGAAGTCTTCAGCTCTTGATGCCTTCCTGATCCATGAATATGAGATTAGAAAACAGTGACACACAACTAACGCAGTAAGAAGATTTTTACAATATTAAAAAGTACAGTACTTACTTCTTTGTGTTCTCTACGAGCTTTCCACCACAATCTCAGGAAATGGCACGAATTCAGCATCATCATCGTTGTCTACTTGCTACAAATTGACAATGGTATTTAAGTTAATATAATTTCCCGGAGTAAGCGCTATAGCTTGTTTCCAATACTCAGCAGCTTGATCAAACCAAGCTTCCGCAATTTCCGAATCACCCTGTAGAATGGCCTGTTCTCCTCGGTCGGAATAGGCGGTTCCTTCCCTTAGAACCGTACTTGAGAGTTTCCTACCTCATACGGCTCATAAATTGCTATCTTAATTTCCCCTATCTTAAACTGAATTCGATTTCTCAAAACAGTATCAATATTAAGAGAATACAAAAATGAAATGTACCAATAATTATCATACCTGTATTAGTGGTTTATTGTCATTTCTGGCTCCACGTATGAAGCTAGATGCACACACTAATGCTTCCACCATAGCTGGACGCAGAGAACTACGGTAGTCGTCAAGAACTCGTCCAACGGTACTAAAAGTAGACTCGGATGAGACACCAGTTGCAGGGATAGTCAAGAACTTCCTTGCCATCTTTGACACAACAGGGAACCTATGAGAATTCATCTTCCACCATCAAGTAACACAAAATTAGTGTCTTCAGGAGGATGATTTGGTTCATCTAAATAGGTAAGCAATTCAGATTTTGATGGTTCTGTAGCTGTGTCTCGCAGAAATGAGCTGAAGCCACTTGGCGCTGTTGCTGTTGAGGTCCTTGTTTGCATACTTGAGGATGGCTCGGCACTGCTGCTGGCAGCTTTGTTGCGACGATATTCAGCATCATAAGTGGCAAAGAGTTCATACAACTCATTTCTAATATCCTCTTCCTCATTCAGGCCCTTACTCTCACCATACATCTGCTTAAAACAATATCCAACAAATCTCATTTTCCACCTAGGATCAAGAACAGTGGCGATAACCATAACATTGTTCTTTTCCTCCCAGTATTTTTCAAACTTGGCTATCATTGCTTCTGCCATCTTCTTCATATTCTCATCCCCAGAATTACATGCCTCCACTAGTGCAATCTTAACAGACATTATGTAAGGATAGAATACATTTGAAGTGGGGTATACAGATCCAGATAGTACCTTCGTTACATTAGCAAATGACATCAATATTGGCTGCATTTTGTTGTATAGTTTGAGCATATTCGGTGAAAGCAGATCTATAAGGTATGCAACAATCAAATTTATACGTAGAACTCCACCTTGTTGACACATCTAGACACAGCCCTGCTCCGATGGTCAGATTCATGGATTTACAAACTTCAAGGAACTTGTACATGCGAGAAGGAGATTTCTTCATGTACTTAACTGTTTCCCTAAGCTTGCTTACCAATGACTGCAATGGTTGAAGACCAATTTTTTTTTAGACTAACAGGGGCTCCCCCGGCTCCATTTCCATTGAAAACGAAACCTTCAGTTTTACATCCAGATGTCTTTTGTTCTCCCCCAAACAGGAAAACTGATATAAAGAGGTTCTACGCAAACTTAAACTAGAACTACTAACCAGGTCCCTTAAGCTGCCCAACATGCTGGGACTTTTACCTTACTCTAGATAGATTGGAGCAAAAACATCCGCAAGCTGCAAAGCTGCCAGCCTTGCCAAAACCCAAGCGAGTACTACTAGATCATAAAATCAAACAGAGAGACTACAACTACAGCTATCAGGTTCACTACTCTTGTTGCGCCGTCGTACAGGTGATCCAGCCTTTTTCTTGCCGCCATGGAGAGCTCCTCTATCCAGAAACCACATGGATTGCGCCGTCTTCCTCCGGACATTCTTGAAGATATGTCAGGGAAGCACGGCCGCCGTGAGTCGCATCTCTTGCGGCAATCAGCCAAGACGATACCCAACCAAAGTCGGTACATCTGATCACCCCACAATCTGCAATGGACTTCTTAGCTTTTGCAGCAGCTGAACTTCGAACTGCCCTACTTTTCCTCCTGCTACCTCTTTGAATGGAACCTTCCAGTTTTTTAGGTAACTGAGGACCAAACACCACACCTGTTTCATATTGATCCAAGTAGTTCTGTTAAAAACTAAGCTATTTCTAGCATTCCACAGCGCCCAAAGGACTGCAGAGGTAACTACATTGAAATGTAAAAAACGTTTATTACACAGCCATCTAGAAGCAATGTTCTCAAAATTAAAGACATGAATATCAAAAATTTCAAAAACATCATCCCAGAGGCATCTAGCAACTATGCATTCAAAGAACAAATGCCTAACAGACTCAATCTCCTTACAGAAGTTGCATTCCAAAGGTTTCGGAATACCTCTCCGTCTGAGATTGTCTCTAGTCATTACTTTGTTTTGTGAAAACAACCACAGGAACACTTGGATCCTAGGAGGGATTTTTAAATCCCAGACTATAGGTAAGTAAACAGGGGTAATCCCTCTAAAGTTAACTATCGAGTACATGGTTTTAGCTGAATACACACCACTCGATTCATATTGCCAGGTAAGCTGGTCTTCACTATCAGTGAAACTAGTGTTTCTAACTATTTCTACAAGTTCTAACCACTGCACCATCATCTCGGGGGTAAAAGTCCTTCTGAAATCACATTTCAATTGTACTCCATCCCACAGCTCAGAAATGGTTTTAGTTTGTTGGTTCGACACGTAATACAAATCCCAAAATTGGGTGGCAAGGGGGCAGTTCCCAAACCATATATCTTCCCAAAATTTGATTGACTTACCATTACCAACAAACTATTTGTATCCTACTTTGACAGCTCTCGCGGCCCACATAACACCGTTCCAAAAAGTGGAAGGTTGCACATCTTGGCAGCAGAGAATGTTAAGTCTATTCGTCTTGTATTTAGCGTCTACTACTCGTTTCCACAAAGAACCTTCACCCTGGATATACCTTTTAATCCAGGATCCAATTAAACACAAATTTAAATCCTACATTTCAAAGTGGAAGGTTGCACATCTTGGTTGAAGACCATCGTTCACCACCAGATTAACTATGTGAGCACAACACCTGACGTGAAAATAACTTGGAACAAAACCTTCTGTTTTCCTAGCAATGAACTTAGAAATTAAGTTCCTAGCAGCAACATCATTCGAGGAAGCATTATCCATAGTAATACTTATGATCTTATCTTCGATTTTCCAATCAACTATGCATTCAAACACTGCTTGAGCTATGACATTCCCAGTGTGTGGTGGATCTAACTCGATGAAGGTCAAGACATGGCATTGCATGGCCCAATCAGAGTCTATATAGTGTGCAACCAAAGCCATATAGCAAAGATTTTGATTCGATGTCCACAAATCACATGTCAAACTAATACTGTCAACATCCTTAAGTTTTTGCTTAAGAAGTTCCTTTTCAGATTCATAAACCTTCATGCATTCATTTCGTATGGTCTTTCTCCCAATGAACTTGTAGGCAGGATTCATATGATTCATCAACACATTAAACCATGCATGCTCTACCATACGAAAAGGATAATCATGCACAATTATCATCTTAGCAACGATCTTACGGGTTGCCTCATGATCATACTGTACCGGTGCGACAGTGAGAGATGAACCTGGTTTCTCGGGATCACCGGCCAATTAACACTCTAAAAAAAAGCGTCCTTGGTGACATCACCTTGATGAGAAACATTGATGGAGATGATATTGCATGTCACTTTGAACGAAGCTACAAAATTTCCTCAAATCTTCTAGAGTAAGAGGAAAAAAAACCTGCCCATACTAAGAAAATTGGTGATGTACACGCGCTCCATGCAACTACGCAAGATCAATGTCGACAAGGAAGAAGAAAGAATTAGACATGACCAACGCAAGGAATCGTATGCGAAATTCTTGAAAAGAAAATATGTGGCGACTCTAGAAATGCGAGCAACCAGAAACAAAGCAGGGCTCATGGGGCTCAATCACAAGCAAATCACTCACTCAGCTGAACTTGCTTGAGGGAGGCTCGTTCCCCTTTCCTCCTATCGTTCTCCTCTCCTCCGTGCTAGTTGAAAGTCTCCCGTCTTTCCCCGTCTCCTCTCCTCCAGTGGCTCTGCCGCCCGGAGTAGGAAGGGGAGGGGGCGGTCCTCCCTTGTCTATAGTAGTTCTAGGTTCAGTTTAAGGTTTTTTCCCATGTGGAGAATGGCTTTCTGCCGCTAAAGGAAGTCGCTGGAGCAGCCGAGCAGCTCCTGGTGGCGGGTGATGATGCTCTTCTTCTTCCTGGTTCTCCGCATGTCGGAGTTGAAGGGGAAGATGAGAGGTTGGTTACCTATCATGTTGATGTCACTACTACAGAACCGAGCATTACAGTCGAATTCCGGCCATGGGCCTCAGTCGGTTTTCACATCCGACTCGGAGCAACAGTTGAGGATAATCCAGCTGCGAGGAGCCGGTTCTGACGTCCGACTGCAAATCGCAACCCTCAGTCGGTTACTAAAAAGACCCGACTCTGAACCCTGAGACGGTTGTAACAAATGGCCGGCGCCAACGCTATAGGCGGGCTGGTTGTTCGGCCGCCTCCACATGACACGGAACGTCCGTATTTGTTCATAATGACACGGAACATCCGTATTTGTTCATAACCTCCGTGAAAATTTAGAGCCGGTTCGAAAAAGTAACAGACTCAGGGGCCACGCGTCGGTCATATTTTATAACCGGCGCCAAACTTCGGAGAGTCCATATGTCTCCGTTGACCAGCATTTGTCCAGAAGCGAGGGATTTATCCGGATATGCAAACAAAGATCCGGAGGCCAATTATGCCAGCTATTTGAGATACGACCAAATATTGAAATTAAACAGGAAAATAGTACTTACATGGTGCCTAAACAACAAATTCTATTCTAAATAGGATACAACCTAATATGTGTACTACTACAGGACTGTGTGTTACATCCAACCAGGAACAGAATACTATATGGCTAGACAAAACACAACATCAACGGAGTTCCGAGCGCATGTTCTAGCTTATATATGTGCCAATTTCGTTGATGTTGTGCTCTGTGTGCCACCGAGGTGGGGCGAGGTTGGCGAAGCCATGGCTCCGGGACTCCAGAGATATGGGTGTCAAGGATGCTGGTCTTTGTTTTTTAGCGAACGACGGTAGGAGATTGCTAGCGTGTTCTTCCTGGCGTGCTCCAAGGTGGAGGACGAAGAGGAACACTCGATCCAGCGCTGGTAGTTGCAAAATAAACTCGTTCTATGGCCATCTCCGGATTTTGTGGTGCGGTACTGCGATTCTTCTTTTGGCCAGCCTTGGAGGCGAGGGGAGGAAGCTGACCTTCACCATGATGTGCGGATCTAGAGCTTGGTGGGGAGGTGGCTGATGCTTATTAATGTACCCCCTCGGTCCTTGGGACTGTTCCAATTTAAAAACAGAAGAAAAAAAACGGCTCATGCTTCCCTTCTTCTCCTCTCCTCGACGACCCCACGCCTCATTGGCCAAAAGTTTTACTCCATTTTTTTAATATTTTTTCTTTTCGGTATAATACTAGTCATGTGGACGTGACGGACGTGACTACACAGTGCCCGGGCACGGCACTGTGTAGTCTTCCGCAGTGCCCCCCTGTCTGATTCCGACACGCTCTAGAAAAGGAAAGTGTGGTCCCGCCTTTACCAAAAGCGGAAAGCAGCACCTCCCACATGCGTTTTTTTGTCGTGACGCGCGTAGCGTGCGTGCTGCACTCCGCGTGATTGGCGTAGCGCGCCCAGGCCGGACAACATCCATCCGAAACATTAAAAAACAACCCTAGCCTGCTCTCCTGCTCTCCTTCTCTCCTTCTTCCAGCAGCCGCTAGGGCGCTCTGTTCTTCGTCCAACAGCTGGCATGGAGCTTACAGCGGCCATGAAAGTTTGAGCAGGAAACTACTTTAGGACAGGAAAAAAATAGTAAACAAAAGATCTAACGCCCCTCCCCCCACGCCCCTGTAGCTCCATCCTAATATGAAACATCAGGATCTGTAGGGGACTAATCAAAAGAAACATCCAGGAGGGGAGCAGCTACGAGATCATCCAGATCTCCAGGAAACACCTAGGTAATGAACATAGATGTATTTTCAAGTTTTTTCATATGTAAAAAGCAGGAACTAATGCAAATTCGAAAAGAAACATTTGTGAAAAAGCAATCTGGTTTAAAAAACCTTTAGCACTGGAAATTGTTGCAAAAATTACATTCTAAAATCATCCAGTAGTTCTAAAAAGAAACAGTCATGTTGCAGTCCATAGAAGAGAAAAGATTCAGCTTGGGTAAACTTGATGGCATTGCAGTCATGTTGCTGCCAGGTGATCAAAAGCAGGAACTTGATGCTGACATGTAGTTTTCTCCCAAAAACTTCTTCCACAAGTACCCAAAGTTGCAGTGCATAGAAGTAGATGGTTGAACCTGAACTTGAAACTACATGTCCATGAACATTTGCTGTAGTCCATAGAAGTAGCTGGTTGAACCTGAACTTGAAACTACATGTCCATGAACATTTATGCTGAGTGTTGGCTGCAAAAAATGGAAAAATATAAAGTTAGTTGCCATATAGAAAATGAAAGTAAATTGCAGAGAAGAACATGTGAAGGAAACTAGCATAAGTAGTTGTAGTTTTTTCATGCAGTCTAATGTTAATGAGAATAATTGTATCTTTCCATGCAGATATGGACATGGACACTGCACCTGGTGGTATTGACCTGAACATGCCACCTCTTGATGAGGAATGGATTCCCAATGTCAATCGAGAGGGCGAAGGTGTTCCTATTGTCGAACCAGTGATGAAATCTGTGGACAACACAATGCGGTCTGCTGACACCGGGGAGGGCACATGGCAAACACTATCTAGTGATTGTTCTGGCAGTGAAGATGAAATTCAGTCGACACCGAGTAGCCAGACTAACATTCAGTCATCGTATCCTAGCATCATTTTAGTCGTACTTCTAGCTTATGGATGTATCTCTAGTTAAAACAGGTCAAAATAGAGCAAAAAGATACTAGCAAAGTATGTATTTCTAGCTTATGGATGTATCTCTTTGTGATCTGGAGGCCTTTCAGTTTGTGAACTAAATGGAATTATTAAAGATGTGTTTTTTATTTAATTAGTCCTCTGATTCATCCAAGAAATACATTTTTATTGCAGTAAGCACTAGTAGTTTGTAATCATGCTAAAATACACAAAACTGACAGAAGAAACTACATTTGCAAAGAATTGCATAATGTTTTATTTCACAGGAAAGTACATTGGTAATTTGACAAACTAACTAAATTATATACAGAACATGTTGTACCTATTACTCCTCAGTTTTGGAACGAGAGATCGTGCCATTCGATCACGTTCTCTTCCTATTCCAGCAGGTTTTTCATCTGAAGTTTCCTCAGAATTGGCATGTCTGCTGAACTGAATTACTGTACCATTCTCCTCCCATCCAATTCTTCAATGAATTTGAGCATGAAGTAGCCACAGTCATGACTTGTGAAAAAAGAAAAAGAAAAAGTGATCAATAAAAATGTAATTCCAAATAACTTGATTGCAGATGATCATGTAGGAGAAAAAGTTGCAGAGGCAAAAAAGAAGTGTGATGCAAGATGTATTTTACCTTGTTTTTTGCATAGGAGTACCAATGAACTGAGTTTTCCATTTAGAGATGTCAATTTTGGATTGGCTGTAGTTCACCGACCACATGTGCTTTATTGGCTGTCAGTTTTCCATTTAGATATGTCAATTTACAGATGTACTTTTCCTGCTAACCTGTATGGTAAGAATATAAAAAATGTTATATTATTTTTAGTGAAAAAGTATTTGAAAACTACATATTACTGTTGGGAAAAATCATCTATCTCAATGGAGGCTACATGTACTACATCTCTATGTAAATTTCACTAGGAATTTACAACTACTGAATGCAAATGACATCTAACATAAGCATGAAAATAAAAAATGAACCAGGAAAATACAGAAAAGAAACAGCATTACATACACCCACAACACGATGAAAAGCACCTTGTACATGTAAAAGGTTTTATTGATCTTCATAACATGATTTTAAGTAACATTCTACTTACATAACATTAACACCAGATAACTACATCACTATAAACACCACGCCAAAAAAGTAGTGTCAAATATATGCTACACGCAATACATAAGCTGCGGAGCTACTACATCATGTAATTTGCAGGGCAGAACTACATATATCTGCAAAAATATATGTTCATCAACAAGCTATCATGCCCCATGTAAAAATACATCACTATAAACAGTGCGCCAAAAAGTAGTGTCAAATATATGCTACACGGGAAAAATACATCACCCTAAATTGCAGAGCTACTACCACATGTATTTTGCAGGTCAGAAATACATTTTTCTGCTCATCAACAAACTATCATCCCCCGTAAACACATCAATATATATATAGCACGCCAAGTGGTGACGAATATATGTTACACCCAAAAAATACATCAACCTATACTGCAGAGCTACTACAAAGCACACTAATCATCCATTTTGCAGGGCAGAACTACATATATCAGACTATCACGAGGCCACAAAAACTGCATGTATATGGATGCACATGGAGATTAGAACTCACCCGCTCCAAAAATCTCGTCCAAAAGCTTGGTAGTCCTTCTGCACAAACCTGCAAACCCTACAGAACAAATTGCACTTCCCATTAGAAGCCAGGTATCATACGCAAAAATCACCACACAAAAAATCACGGAAAAACACCAGAACAAAACGAGTAGTTGAGTTTTACCTTTACTAACCTATACGAAACCAAAGGGGATCGAACTTGATGTAGTTGAATCGAAGGAACTAGACTCCGTCGCGGTGGTGCGCGACTTCGCTGCTGGACCGAGAAGGATACGGGTCAGTAATCACTCCGCTGATCCCAAAATAAAACCAAATCGAGCGCCCGGAGTTGAAAGAGGAGCTCGGCGCACGCGTACCTCAGGTATGTAGAGGTCAACGCCGGCGGAAAACGTGGGCGGTGGAGCTTGATTCCGCGGCGGGCGCTGAGAAGATAACGGGCTCGGGATCCACTCCGCTGCTACGAAAACACCAGATCGATCGCGGCTAAACGGTAGAGGAGCTCGCAACAAGAATCCCTCCGGTATTTGGAGGTCAACGCCGCCGGGATCGCCGGCGATGGGGGAGATTTGGGAGAGCGAGGGGAAAGAGGGGCGAGAGAGGGGGAGGAGTTGAGCTCGCGGGCGAGAGGAGAAGGGGAACGAGGTTTGAACGGTCGGTGCGCTTTGTCCGGACGTGACACGCGGACGAGATCCATCCGAGCCACACGATCGTGATCCGACGACGCGCGCGAGTGAGCACCGTGTAAGAACCAGATAGTGCCCGGGCACAGAATAGATTTATCCCTAGACTAGAAGCCTAGAAGACTAAACAAAATACAAAGCCAAGCTGTAACATAATCAATCAACAGTTCAGCTCGGCTGTTTCTTCTCCTCCTCCTCTCTCTCCCCTCTCTCGCTCTCTTCCATCCATCCCAATTGCTCAGCTCAGCAGCACGCCTCCGGTCTCTCCGTCCTGCGGTTCCTGGAGCTCCTTCTCCTCGCGGCTTTCCGCTCTGGTTCGCCGCTCCGCTCTCCCCCCTTCCGCCGCAAAGGGGGGACACTCATGGCGAGGCTAGTAAGTACGTCTGATCACCGCTTGGATTAAGTAATTTCCCGTGGTTTTCGGCCTGCAAAGGAGGCTATCTTTCTTTCTCGCTGCCGTCTCCTTCCCCGATGGATGGATTTAGTTGGTTCTTGCCCGGCGCCGCGTGGAGATGGGGTTCTTGATTTGCTCTGCTTCGTGTCTTCTCCCCAAATTCGAGATCTTGCGATCCAGTGCGATGTTTCTTGCTTATTGCGTGCTTGCTTCGATCTTGGAGAACGAAACTTGGTGTTGGATTCATGGAGTCGTCCTGCACCAGTACTGACCGCCTTCTCTGCTTGTTGCAGGTGGTTTTGGCATCGCTGATGGCCGTTATGGGGCTCGTCCAAGGGGAGGGACAATGCAAGGGCTACGGCGGGCGGCCGCGGCCGCACAGCGTAACGATCACCGAGTTTGGGGCCATTGGCGACGGCGTCACCATAAACACGGTACCCTTCCAGAACGCCATCTTCTACCTTCGGTCTTTCGCCGACAAGGGCGGCGCGCAGCTGTACGTGCCCAAGGGGCGGTGGCTCACCGGCAGCTTCAGCCTCACCAGCCACCTCACCCTCTTCCTGGAGAAGGACGCTGTTATCGTCGGCACCAAGGTTGTTGGTCACATCTGTGATCCTATACATCTTCTCATTTTATCAACATGAGCATTTCGTTGAATTGCAGTTGATTTCATAGATTCGGATGTTTACCTATTCTGTGGATTGATACGAGATACCTACGGCTATCAGATCGCATCGGGCAGTAGGAGCTTAGGAGGTTTTCTGGCCATCAATTGATTTGTTGGGCATTGTTGCATTGTAGTGCATTGCCTCACAGTCACACTGGATTGATGGGTTATCGTTGCATGAGTTTGGTTTTATCTATCACTTTCGATTGCATTAACATTGCAAATCGTAAGGAATTGCGATTGTCTTAGCTATCCACTCATTTTTTTGTTCTTGTATGTATGGTTGGTGGAAGATGTCTAGTTGGAATGATTTTGACATGTTTCTAGGTAAAGGTCTCACGTGGTGTTCTAATCTTACCTGGAAACCTATTTACTTGTGAGTATAGTCATTGTTTTGGTCTTGCACAAATTCAGAAAATACTACGAAATTTCTTATTATTGGGGTCTTTGCCTGTGTAGACCTCAGTAAATACTAGTGTCATTATTATTCGACTATCTACTTATCTGTTTTGTCATTCCTAATAAATGCGGATGGCGGATGGTGACACATAGCTGTCCATGTGAGGGCAGTGACCAAGGAAAGACAATTTGGGTTTGCATTGTTTTGAAGTCAAGTCATTTTCGCTAATCATTCCTGCTAGTAGGCCAATTTTGATTGCCTGCCTGTAACACACAATATTTTTGTGCGCAGCGAGTAATTGAGGCCAGCTTTAAAACTGCACTGTTTTGAAGTTTGGGATGATAAGAAATACGATAGTATAGGGACCATAAACTAATATAAAAGGAAACACATCTATATTTGCACAACATTTAAGTTTCCTGAACTGATTCCCTAAACCTTACTCATGGTAGCTAATATTAACTTTATGAGTTTGAATTTGCACTGCAGGATGTGACACAATGGCCAATTGTGGAACCTTTGCCATCTTACGGGCAAGGAATTGATCTTCCAGGTGCAAGGCATCGCAGCTTGATAAATGGGCTCAATGTTACTGATGTCGTAATTACTGGTAAATAAAATCTTCCGTGGGACATCAGAATTTTATCTGGTTGCTTATCTGTTTTAGTATATTCAAGTCGTGCCGGCATCTTAAAATACACTTTCTATAGGGAACAATGGAATCGTCGACGGCCAGGGTTTGATATGGTGGAACTGGTTTCGCTCAAATAAGTTGAACTATAGCCGCCCTCATCTTGTGGAGTTTGAGGATTCTGAAGAAATTGTCGTTTCAAACTTGACATTCTTAAATTCCCCGGCATGGGGTATACATCCTGTGTATTGCAGGTATTTTGGCATGTTCTTTCAAAAATGTACTCAAACTGTTCTTCTTAATGTTTTGGGCATGGATTGGCAAATTGGTTAATAACATGTTATGTTTCTTCCAGTAATGTAATAGTCCATAATGTCACAATTCAGACTTCATTGGATGCTCCACTCACTGATGGAATTGTTCCAGGTAACACTACTTCTCACTTATTATTACTTTAGCAAAGTACATCTATCGATTTAATCGATATCATTCATTAGCTTTTGGTTACATGTGTATATCCTAAATTTCACGTACACAAAGATGTTTTAACTATTATACATGTTTTACTGTTTAGCTTAAGTTCCCATTTAGATGTGTTTAGAAACAGGAAAGATACCTCAGACCGACTGACAGCGAGATAAATCTATTGCTTATTTAAAACTGCTTGTGTTATTTTCTTACTAGCTATCTGTCCACATTCATCTGCTGGAGAAGCATGCCTGGAAATTTTGAATAATTTATGTATCGTGTTTGCTGCAGATTCATGCTCAAACGTGTGCATTGTCGACAGCAGAGTTAGTGTTGGTCATGACGCCATCTCACTGAAAAGTGGGTGGGACAACTATGGCATTACATTTGGAAAGCCAACCTCAGACATTCACATTAGTAGAGTGGATCTGCAAGCCTCACTAGGGGCTGGTATTGCATTTGGGAGTGAGATGTCTGGTGGGATCTCGGATGTTCACGTTGATCAGCTTCATATCCATGGTTCATCGAAAGGCATCTCCTTCAAGACCGCACCAGGCCGTGGAGGTTATATAAGAGATGCAACAATATCAGATGTACAAATGGAAGATGTCCATGTTGCTATTGAGTTCAATGGTGATTGGTCAAGCCATCCAGGTGACCATTTTGATCCTTCTGTGCTCCCAGTGATCAGTGGAATCACCTTAAAACACATGGTTGGAACAAACATCTCAGCTGCAGGAGTTTTGTCGGGAATTAGTGGTGATCCTTTTACCAATATCTGCCTCTCCAATATCAGTTTTGCCATGGCTGATTCGGCACATTCCGCCTCTTGGTCTTGCTCCGACATTTCTGGATACGCCGAGTCGGTATTTCCCGAGCCTTGCTCCGCCCTTCACAGTCAATCCTCAAATTCTTCCATGTGCTCCTCCGTCCTTAGCTACCATGCCCTTGCAGCAGCGTAAATGCGTAGAGTACCCCATGTTCATTCCTGTTTCTTTCCATGTACAATTTGGAGACATCTAGGCTCTAGCTCCCCTCACCATATTTTCCCCTACAACATTCTTTCCCAAGAGGTGCATCAAAGAAATCCTCGCTCTCGTACAGTCAGCATTGAGGCTCACAATACAATCCAGTTCGCATTCTTGATGGGCAAGTCCAGCGCGGTATTTTTCTTGTACAGTTTACATTTCTTCATTCAACGTGTAAGAAATTTTGTTCGGTAGGTTGTTGAGTTGCTTCATACAATTGTCTATTTCATTCGTTTTATGAAATAAACACCATTTTTAAGTGGCCCTGTACATCCTATCATCTTGTGAGCATCCAATAGAACAACATCACATGGTATCCTGGAATGCACAGGCTGGCCACTGTAGTCCAGCATGCCCCCTTGTCCTTGGTTGTCAAATAAATTGGTGTCAATGGAGAGTTGTTAGGCCGATGTTGATGGCTTCATTTGTCTCCTCCTTGGGCCTTTGCTTTGTCCTCATGCCACAAGCCATTGAGCTAGCTCATCCTGGGGTTGCCATTTATGCAAGATTGGCCAGCTCTCACATTGCCAATCACAAGATAAATATTGGCCAGGAAGAAGAGGCTGGCTGGCACTGATGCTTAGCTTAGCTGGTTTCTGGTGAAGCTATTGTCCCCTGTACTCATTTGGGCGGCAGCATGTGCAACAACCTGCTGTCTTTGCCAAGATTGTGCACTGGAGCAATCAATCTCCTGGTGCCAAGTTGACGGCATCTACTGCTCATGAAATAATGGACGCAGTAGCCGTTTTCACTCTTACAGTACCTTCATCACAAACTTTGGAATCGAGGTAAGAACAATGCAGAAGATTCTGTAATAAAAACAACGGCATTGGATCCTGATTGGGTTCAGAAAAAAACTGGACTGGCCATGTGATGCATCACATCACTGTACAAGATACATCCAAAAGGAAAGTTTCGGATTGCACAGGCTTTTGAAGTTTGTTTGACGGCAGTCAAAGGAAGATGTGGACTACCTGTTAGATAACGCTATGCAGGTGCTGCAGGCTCAGTGGATTTACTGCCGTCTGTTAAATAATTCAGTGGATTCACTGCTCACTGCAAAATCCAGTGGTTTACTGCTGAGAAGAATTAATGACAATATACACCGGCTCTGTTTTCTTCTCTCACGTTGAAAAATTGGTAAGTTTCCACTGGATCGGATCAAGACATTAATGGATTCGTTGAACGACCTTATCATGATGTCTCCGACCAAGTCGATGACAAAATATGGGACCAACAGGACGGCCGGCAGGAATCCAACTATGGATGCAAGTATGTTCCAACCGATTGGTGGCTCATTGAACCTCTCCTAAGATATGTCCGTGTAGGCAAGCAGAAAATAGGAATATGCTTGGTTTTAGGCCAATATTGCTCTACAAGATTTAGTAGCCAAATTTTGTGTGTGAAGATGCTTCTCTTTTTTTTATAGAAAAGACGGCATCTTATATCTGATATTTATCAAGAAAAACAGATGGTACAAAGGAGATACAACTCGACGCAACACGAGCAATACAGAATAAAAATACACTGAAACTCATACTGGTCGTCTTCTTCTTCCGGTTGTTCCACGGCTGCCGGAGCTTGAAACGTGCACTGAACAAGCATCAAAAGACTTGGTCACCTGCAAACATTCTCGCCAAGGCTAACGATGGCAAGCAAAGTAAACTAGAGTTCGTAAAGGGGTATTGGCTTATTTTTTGGAAATGGGGGTAAAACTTCACCTCATCTAATTCCTCATTAACTAAGAAGTTGACCAGAGTTTTCTGCAGTGGCGAAGGTTCACCCCAAAATTACAAAAGCTTATTATCTTGGCAAAATGCAACTCAATTACTTGGCGCCGGCAGTTCCACTTTTATTTTAGTATTCAGAATATATGCGTTTTCTCCCGTTCCAAATTTCCCAAGCAACTCAAAAGCCTATTTTCTTGGTATATGTTGTGACGGTTAAATATTTGAATTTTCCGAGTTCACAAATATTGTTGATGACATACAATTTTGTGTTTTTTAGCATGCGCGCACACACCACCGTATCTTGTAAATGTGGTGTTGTATGCTAATCTCTACAACATGACTTTGATTTCGGTTGTGGTTTCTACTCAGTTCAGCAATTTCCAACCAAACTATCAAATATAATTGTAGCTCGTTTCGATTCTTGTTGAAATCAAGTTGGGTGCTACTTTAAGAATACAAAGCCAGACACAAAAATACACAAATACCCTTATGAGATCATTGATCAGATGCCCCCTAAATCTTGTTGTTGCAATCAAGCTGGACATTGCCTTGTACATTCTTAAACGCAAAATTTATAACATAAATTAGTGTCAAACGATTATTACATATTGTAAAATAAATCAATAGCAAAGAAAAAACATTCAATCTGATCACTGTTTCATGCATGTGAGTAACCAAGAAAAATCGAATTTGGAATCCCATTTTAACGTTGGTTCTTTAGAATTTGCACTACTTGGTAAAAAAAAAGTTTGTTCCATGTTCCACGAGTGATTAATCTTTTGTTCTAGTTAGTCTAATCCATCGTAGTCTGAACTTTTGTTTTGCTTGTAGTTGTGGTTTGTTCTGCGGACACTAAAATTACGTTTCACATGGTCTACTTTTTTTTTGTTCATCTTGTAGTAGGTATTTGTTCTAGAGGCACTATAATTTTGTCCACTTGGTTTAAATTTTTGTCCGCGTGTAGATGGTATATGTTTCTAGGGACACTAAAACACTTGTGCCGCTCGTATTTGCGATTTGTTACCTGGTGGATAAAATTTGTTCCACCTGATCCACAATTTATTTTATGCAAAACAAAAAATTGTTCCGACTGGTCTATTTTTGCCACTCGTAATCATCTAGTTTTTATTCATGATCACTGCTGTTTTGTTCCAATTTGTGTAGGTTCTTTTACGCCCGTAGTCGTGGCTTATTTCTTGACCACTAAATTTTTCAATCAATCCATAATTTTATTCCATCAACATTACACAAGATTAGAAATTTTTGTTCCAGCATACACAAATGATGTTACCGCGACTCTTTCTTCCATCGACGTGAGTTTTCCCCAATACTACCAACTTACACAATTTTTTCCATACTATAAAATTGTTGTTCATTAGATATGAATTTTTGTTCCAGAATAGAAGATCTAACTTAAAAAACTTTTGAACCCTTTGAATTTTGTTCTAGACTTTCAAGATTTTCCAAGTTAGACAAAATAATGTTTTGTCAACATACTATTTTTCTTCAAATAGAGAACTTCTTGTTCCATATGCAAGATAATGTTCCGTTTGGTACAACACGGTTTTTCTTCAAGATAATATTTTGTTTCACATATAGTCATTGACACATGGCAATATAAACATTACCTATACTACAACACTGAAGGGCACTAGTATCAATGTTTACTAACAAATCTGTCTATTCCCCCGTTCACGCAAAGAAGACATACAGTTCCTAAAAATCATTGTTAACCAAAAATTAGCAAGAAAAATGAATTATGGTATAAAAACTGATACTGTTAGATTCATATTTGAAAGAACATTCAAATGGTTTAACTTTTGTGACGCATATCCACATCTTAATAATCAAATGTTTGGTCAAAATAAATTTTGGAAAAACGTAAGCGCCGCCTTTTAGGGAACGGAGGGAGTACGAAACTATGAATGGCGGTGTTTTTTTGTGTCTCTAGGCTAGCGTGTGGCTGCCACGCCTATGACATAATTGCTTTTTTATGGCTCTAGGCTATACTATCCCCTTTCGGATTTATAGGTCTGGTGCATATCTCTAAGTTGTTACTTAAACCAATGTAATACAAAGTATATAGTAAAAATTATTATTAGAAACTTCAGATGTTATATTCTTACTGGCATAACTTTATGTTCCGGAAGGGAGGGAGTAGCATCTCCCTGCGCGCCTACGCATGGTAGTGTGTCCTACGACCTAAGAAATAGTCATGCGCCGTTTTTGAAAAGACATACGCACTCATTTAAGTACTCCCTCCGATCCATAAAAATGTCGTGTTTTTAGTTCAATTTTGGTCAAATTTGAACTAAAGGCCCGACACTTTTATGGATGGGATGGAGTACGTCTTTCTGGACACAAGCGAATCATCTCGACCACTGAAGCATAACCGGAAATAGTCGCACCTTGCAGACACATGCGAGTTAACGGGACATCTCCAGCCCAACTGAAGAACTCTGCCATATCGGACAACGACACGACAGGGTACAAATCCTATTTGCCGCTATAAGCGGCATAATGTCCCGCACCGCCTGAAGCGAAGCGATAATGAGTTAGGCCCATGCTCCTTTTCATTTTGCTTTTTCTGTTTTCTTTCTTTCTTTCTTCCTTTTCTTTTTTTTCTTCTTTTCCTTATTTTCTTTTTGTTGTTTGTTGTTTCTTTTTTGTGTGTATTTCGTTCTCTCTTTCATTTATGTGTTTTTATATAAAACATATTTATGCTGCGGAAAAAATTCAAGGTTTTAAAATAGTTGTGCATGGTTAATTGTTTTCATGGTGTTCAAGAAAATGTTCGTGAGTTTGAATTATTTACACGATTTGAACTAACTTTTTATAAATAAATAAATAGTACCCTGATAAAAGTTACAGTATTTTTATAGGCCACAGTTTGGACTGGCCCATCTACCAATCCCTTGAGGCATTACAACGCCTCCACGTCGCAAAGGGCGGTCTATAGGAGGACCCGCGACAGGGTCGCTCGGGTTAGGCGAAACCTATCTGACGCCCGTTGTATCGGAAGGTCGCCCCGCCGAGTAGCCCCCGCTGCACAGCAGCGCGCAGGACGGAATAACTGGGCTGCCCAGAAGTTTTTTCCCCTGTTTTACTGTTTTTTTTGTCCTTTTCGGTCCGTTTTTGTTTTGTTTCGGTTGTTTTTTCTTTTCATTTTTACTCTTTTTAAATTCATGAATATTTATATTTATGAACAATGTTCATTTTATGAAAAGTGTTTATTTTTTAAAATGGTTCAGATTTCGAAAATGGTTCATTTTCAAAATGTTTTATTTTTTAAAATATATTATTTTTTGAAAATGGTTTAGATTTAAAATGTTCATTTTTGAAAATGGATCAGATTTTTTATTTTAAAAATAGTCCATTTTAAAATCTGGTACATTTTTAAAAGGGGTTCTTACTTTTGAAATTTGTTAATTTTTGAAAATGATTCATATTTTCTAAATTTGTTCATGCTTAGAAAATGGTATGAAAATGGTTCAGATTTTCGAAAAAAATGTTCATTTTGAAAATGGTCCAGATTTCGAAATTTATGTATTTTTGAAAATGGTTCAGATTTTGAAATTAATTCATTTTTGAAACGGTTCAGATTTTAAAATTCATTCATTTTTTAAAATGGTTCAGATTACAAAAATGTTCATTCTTTAAATTTATGAAACGTTTTTATTTTTAAAATTCGGAAGCCAAAGGAAAGGGGAAAAAACATAACTGAAGCTGGCAAGGAAGCTTTGTCTGCGTGAACACTGTATGCAAAGAAAATTGCGGGAATGTTGATCCAAGACTTTGTCTGAATCCCTCTGCTTGCTCTGAATTTCTTTGCACATAATAAATGTACGCCGTCCCTTCCGGAACCTCACACCCTCATCAGCCATCAGAAGGAACTTGGCAGCACCGATATGCACTGGCGTGAATACTGTATGCAAAGAAGATTGCCGGAATGTTTGATCCAAGACTTGGCTGAATCCCTCTGCTTGCTCTGAATTTCTTTGCACATAATAAATGTACGCAGCCCCTTCCTACTTCGTAAAACCTCACACCCTCATCAGCCATCAGAAGCCTGCATCGTCTTACTCCAGGTTCATTAAGTTCCTGACGTCCGCGTCACAGCTTTATCTGAATTCTCTTGCACCTATAAATAAATGTACACAGCTCCTTCCTTGAATCACACACGCTCATCAGCCACCACAAGCTTGCCAGCATCGATCGACTAGTGTGCACTGACCGACTTGACAAGATGGTGGCCGGCTGCGTGATCACCGAGGAGTACGCCGTGGCGGTGTCCGCCGACCGGATGTGGAAGGTGGCCTTCTCCGGCGACCACAAGGACGCCCGGCCCAAGGCTTGCGCAGGGTTCATCGACGCCGTGGACGTCGAAGGTGACGGCGGGCCTGGCACCCTCACCACCGTGACGCTCAGCCCGGCTGCCGTGGCGGCCTCGGGTGCCGGCGTGATGAAGAGTTGAGTGCTGTCACGCGACGCCGCGGTGCGTGTGCTAAGGTCAGAGATGCTGGAGGGTGGCAAGGTGAGCGCCAAGCTCAAGTCGCATGTGGTAGAGGCGAGGCTCGAGGAAGCCGGGGAAGGGGCCTGCGTGCTCAAGGCAAAGGAAGAGTACGAGAGGCTCGACGGCGGGAGAGCGCTAGCGCCGGAGGACCAGGGCCGAGCTCGTCGCAGGGTACCTTGGCCTAATGAAGATGATCGAGGGTTACCTCGTCGCCAACCCTACCGAGTACGCCTAGTCTCGCCAATAGAAAGAAACATCACAGTAATTCAAAGAGGTGCGTTCTTGGTGATGGACTCTGGGTGAACAATAAATAAAAAGGTAATCATGAGTGTATGGTGTGTGAGGTTCATGTGATAGTGTGAGTGTTTAATCCTTTTGTTTAAGCTCGTGATTGTTCTACTTGTTGGTGCTTGTGAGAGTATTTTGCTTCAAGAAATAATATATATGTATGCGCCTCATTTTCGTGATGAATGTATCACAGATTGCAGACGTATGATGTATGTTGTTGTGCCTTGTTCATTTCTCTCTCTGAATGTCTGATCCATAAACCTTTCAGGGTTCACTGCTAAGTCAAGAATTCATTTATGTGAGGGGGCAAGCAAGTAAATGTTTGTGGACAGAAGTTCAACAACCTCTATCCCACCCAGGAACACTACAGGAGAGTTTGAAATATGTTAGCACAATGCTGCAATCACAGTTACTGCTCCGGGAATTCAAAAAGTTCTTGTTCTCAAGCTGATTTGACATAGCTAAACTAGAAATAGGTCTATTTGCCCAGGCTGAATTACAGAGATTCAGGATGTGCCGTCTTCTCTCATTGTGGACACTATTTGTGCTAAAACAACGTGATTGCATATTTTAATGAACCACTAACGAAATCTTGAACATCAACTCCATATGACAATATGATACTCCGCAGCAATGAAAGACGCCAACTGGTTTGCTTTGGTTCGGTTTGAGTCTATTACATTTCACAGCGTTCGTGTCTTGTTTCCAATGGCTTCCGGCTACCCATTTTCTTCGGAGACATGTTCCATTCACAAAATTCGCGATAAATACGTACCACAAACGATGCAAGCGTGTAAAAAAACATCACTGCGAAATTCAGTCCAAGTAGCTGAACATCGCAGGTTGAAACTCCAACTGAACTCAAACAAGTTGTTGCCATGCATGTTGCATGACATAGGAGCATAAACTCTCGTTGTCATGTCTTGTTTCAAATGGCTTTCAGTTACTCCAGACATTCAAAACTAACCAAAAGTTGTTCACGTTGAAGTAGAAATCGGCAATGCAGACAATTCGTGGGCTCTGAGTTACTCCCAGATAATCCTGCTGCCGCATGCACCTTTTAAAATTTCTACACCATTTTCTTTGCATGAATTGCAATACTATTATTAATGTGAGCATCATCATACAAATTATACAACTACAGCAATACGAACTGACGTTCGTTCTGAAATCTCTAGCTCATTTGACAGATGGATACCAATATCATGACAGTACACCCTAGTCAGACCATACAGTTACAACTGTTAGATAGCTCAAACATGCGTTGAAATTTTGCTAGAGCAGTAGTGGAGCTAAGCTGCTTAAGAACCAATCCATCTGAAAATGCCATCACTACAAACACCTGAAAAAACCATCTCAGTGATCAACACATCTCTCTAATAGTCTGATCCATAAGCAAATCAGTGTCACTCACTGATACAATGTTCTTTTTCGATTCTTGTTTATCAACAGAAATGTTCAACAACGCTTAGGAGTTAATGCTGCAATCAGAGTTTCAAATATGTCCTCACACTGCTGCAATAAGAGTTACTGCTCCAAGAGTTCACAAAGTTCTTGCTATCCAATTTACAGCAGACCAAATTGGCCCTCTGCTCTGACAGACGAACATCAGCAATTGTTATTGCATTTTCCTTGGTGCACTGCAGCAGCTAGTGCTTCCACAATGAACCACTAAGAAAATGTATCAACATCTATCCACATGAAAGACGCCACCTGCTCTGAATTATTGGCAAGATCCTGCTACCGTCCGATGCCTGAACTTTCAATTTCATAACAGATGAATAACAGTAGTACACCAATCTCAGTGTACATACAGTTTACAGTAGTTAGATATAGGATGGCTAAACATGTCTTGAAATACTGGTAAAGCAGCAGTAGAGCTCAGCTGCTTAAGAATCCATCACCAAACAGCTACTTAATCACTAAAAACACCTAGAAACTCCATGAAGCAAGCTCTCCTTCATGTGAGTTTCTTCAGACAAACTTACTAGCACTACGGGAAGCTGAAGCCACCGATGCCGGCCCTGGCGCCGGCGGCGGGCTGATGTAGACCCAGAGCAGCGACACGATCATGCAGATGAGCCCGGACCAGACGAAGACGATAGTCGGCACGCGGCCACGGCGTCCGAGGAGGCCCTTGGCGAAGGGGTAGAGGTGGCACAGCACCCAGAAGCTGAAGAACGCGCCGCCCAGCAGCTTGCTCCACTGCGGGAACTCGCTGTACACCGTCCGCGCCGTTGCCACGGCCATGGCCACCGCGTTCAGCATCATGATGGTCACTGGGGGCACCATCAGGAAGCTCCACCGCACCTCGTACAGCTCCGCGAACGTTTCCTCCTCGCCGTCTTCCGCGCCGCCCGGCTTGGACGTGAGCGTGAAGGAGATGTCCACCCCGGCGATCACCTTGAGGAGGCCCTGCAGCACCGCCGCCGGGTGCGCGCTGGTGCCACCGATGACCCAGAACTGCTCGTTGCGCCACCACTCGTGCAGCGTGATCCCGGACCACTTGATCTCCAGTAGCGCCAGCAGGCAGAGCGTGATGGTGATGACGAGCAGGAAGACGAGGAAGGTAGCGCTGAGGTGCTGGACGATGAACTTGCCGGTGAAGAGGGACACGGCCGGGAGGACGCAGTAGACGAGGAGGAACACCGAGGTGAACGGGTACATGCCCACGTTGAAGTAGGCGATGCGCTGCAGGAGCTTCATCCGACGGGTGGCGAACATGGCGTTGTTGCGGGAGAAGAAGATCTCCACGGAGCCCGTCGCCCACCGGAGCACCTGGTGGAGCCGGTCGGTGAGGTTGATGGGCGCCGTGCCACGGAAGGCGTCGCGCTTGGTGACGCAGTACACCGACCGCCACCCACGGTTGTGCATCCGGTACCCTGTCACCACGTCCTCTGTCACCGACCCGTAGATCCAGCCGATGCGCCGCCCCCACTCCGTCTTCTGCTCGTAAAAGCAGGAGATCACGCTGATAGCCTCGCCGACGGTGGCCGCGTCCAGCGGCTCGCGGGGCACGGCCAGGGCGCCGGCGGGACGGCCATGGTGCACCCCTGGCATGTCCTGCAGCAGCCTCCCCTGGTACTCTGCCACAGGGATAGATGACACGAACGTCGCCGAGCTGCCGAACCGCTTGGGCATCAGCGTCGACGACTCGATGTCGCTGAGCTGGTTGTGGTCGTCGTCCTCGATGGGTGGCAGCATCGACTCGTGCTCGCTCTCCCTGTCCGACTTCTTCCCCATGCTGGGCTTCTTCCTCAGGAACAGCTTGATCTTCTTCCTCCCCAGCCAGCCGTGGTGCTCCGTGGCGCGTGGCGGGCTGAAACCATACAGCGCGGTGCGGCGGAAGATGCAGCCCGTGCCGACGTACATGGGGCCCTGCAGCCCGTCCATGGCGCGCATGGCGACGTCGAAGAAGACCAGGTTGTGGTTGGCGTACCGGTCGTTGGGGTCGATCCCCTCGAACCGCTGCGGGAACTGCACGTAGCAGACACGGTCGCCGCCGCGGTCGAGCATGTAGCACATCCCCTCCCGGAGCGCCGCCGAGTTGTGCACGTAGTGGTCGCAGTCGAGGTTGAGGATGAAGGGCCCGTTGGACATGATGGCGCTCGTCCGGACCAGCGCATTCATGGCGCCGGCCTTCTTGTTGTGGTCGTACCCGGGCCTCTTCTCGCGCGAAACGTACACCAGCATCGGCAGCCGGATGTCCACGCCGGTAGTGTCGATCAGCGCTCCGGACTCCCTGGCTCACCTCCAAGCACTGGCTCCGACGTCGGTGGCGCAAGCATTGCCTGCGTGTCCATCAATTGCAATAAGATTCCATCAGCATTACAAATCGATTGAACAGTCAAGCAGTAGAAATTGCGTGCGTCAGCTACAACATATATGGAAATGGATTCGATCAATTACCTGAATAATTCCGGCGTGGTCGCCGCGGGCGTGATCTGTGCGCCGGTGAGCCAAGTACCATGCCATTGGGAGCCGTCAGACATCCATGTTCCCTTCACGGCCACAGTCTCTGCCAACGGAGCCGTTCCAAGCGTGCCACCGGCCGCCACGGCCTCCTCTTGCTGCCGCCGCCTGGCACGCAGCTCCTCGCCAGCGTTGTAGCGTCTGAGCGCCGACGGATCGCCTCCGGCAGCGAGTTCACGCGGACCTTGAACTCGTCGTACTCCCGCTTCACCTTCCTCCGCTCGCGGACGAAGTCCAGGCGCACCTTGTTCTTGAGGAAGTCCCGCTTCTGGCTGAAGTAGGCCTCTGGGCAGCGCGGCTCGACGCCGTGCTTCCGGCAGAATGGCACCCAGGTACGTGCGAAGCTGGCGGCCTCTCGAGCGCCTCGAAGGTGAGGAGCGCGCCGCCGTCGTCGGAGAGGTAGCAGGCGAGCTTCTCCACCGGGTAGTCGGCGGCGAGGATGAGAGGATGGTGTTGGCGGTGACGAGCGGCGGCTCCTTCTCCGGGTCGGCGTAGAGACGAAGACGTCGATGCCGGGAGGTCGGAGCGGCCCTTGGGGTTGCGCGCCGTGGGGCACTCGAAGCGGTCGGCGAGGACGTCGAGGTCGCAGGCGCGGTTGACGGGGCAGAGCTTGGGGAGGCTGTCGAGCAGCCATGAGAAGGCGAACCACACCTCGCACGTCACGGACAGCGCCCACAGCCACATCGCGTCCGGGTTTGGGTGCTTGATGCGCCATGTCAGGAAGAACCCCAGCGCCACCAGCCGGATCGCGATCAGCATCCTGCATCAGAGCAGAGCAAGAAGAAACCATGGTCACGACAAGTCAACAATCTCGAGCGAACCCAAATCACACGAATTTTGTCGAAAAAAGTGAATTTTGTTTCTTGGATAGAATTTCGGCAGCATTGTGTTTACCTGTAAGGGCTGAGGATGGCCTGAGAGACGCTGGTCTTCCTCGTCAGGGGCGGCGGCACTGAGCGCCGAAGTTGGGCGGCTCCTCGATACCGACGAAGCCGGTGGTGGCCCCGGCGGGCCCCCGCCGCCGCTTCCGTTCTTGGGCCAGAGAGCGTTGCCGTAGCCGTAGGTGCCCTTGGTCTCGAAGAGCCAACGGGCGTGGTCGAAGTCGGCCGGCTTGCCGTTGGTGCTGGCCATGGGCATCTTATGGAGTGCACCATGGAGAACCGCTTGGCCATGGATGTCATGGGCATGTGGTCCCTCTCCTCCGACGAGGAGACAGCCTCGTCGTCGTCCTCGTCGACGGAGTCGTCGGTGTCGCTGCCGGCGGAGTACGGCTCCTTGCAGCCTGGGCAGTTGCCGGCGGCGGCGACGCAGTCCACGTAGCACTCCTGGCAGATCATGAAGCCGCACTCGCAGGGCGGGTGGCCGCCGCGCCAGCGCCGAGGAAGCCGGCATGTCGCAGCCGCGCATCTTGCAGGACATGTTCGCCGACGCGGCCGGCCGGGCGCCGCCGTCGGGAGCACGTGGCCGCGCGTGGCGCAGTTGAGCCCGCCGGTGAAGATGGTGCCCGAGACGTAGCTCCTCTGCGGCCGCACCTCCTCCTCCGGCGCGGGCGCGTCCGCGGACGCGGTGGACGCCGTCGTCCTCCTGTCGGCGTCGGCGGGATGTGCACGGTGTAGTGCACGAACTCGGCGCTCGCGTCCGCGCCGCCATCCCTGGACGCGTACCGGCTCCCCCCGCGCACCGGCGAGACCTGCAGCGTCGCCGTGGACGAGCCGATCGAGTGCCTGGACACCGGGCTAGTGATCCCGGAACCCCTCCTCACCACCCCATCCCCGGGGCTCCCCGCCCACCACCTCCCTTGCCTCCCACCGGCGACACGGTCACCGTCACCGGCGACCCGCCCGGCAACGACAGCCGCCGCGACATCCCCTCCACCAAATCAGCTCCGCCTCCTCAAATCACTGGCCCAGTCACCAGCTCAGCTCAAGAACAACAAACCAAGAACCAGAGAAGCTCAGCTCAAACCCATCCCGCGCGCTCAAAGAAAGGGGAAAGAATGGAAAGGTGCTCGCGGCGGACCGAGCTCGAAATTATGGCAAGATCTGGATGGAGAAGAAGGATTGAGCAATCGATTGGGGGCCTCGGGGACCGAGGCGAAGATCTGAGCTTGTGGCAGAGGCGGTCGCCGGCGCGGCGTTATTTATTCCCCTCGAATTCCCTGCTCCGCTTTCGAAACCGGCGGCCCAACGGTCGGGTGTGCGTCGGCTCTGACAAGCGAGCGTTACCAGTGGCGCAACGGTCGGAGCGTGCCGGCCGTCGGATGCCAGGTCGACGGCCGAGGTTTGATTCGGCTGAGCGGGGAGTACAGCCGGCGAAGGCTGACGGGTGGGCCATAGGAGAGGGACGTAGCACCTTGTTCTTCGGGCTGAGCTCGTGATTTTATTTTATTTTAGTTTCGACAAAGGCTGGGCTAGTGATGATTCGGGATTTCATTTCATTTGACGGTAAAGATCGGGAGTTTTTGTCTCGTCTAGCTCTTGGCTTTTTGAATGATGGAGATGAGATTTTACCCGAGGCACGTGGTAAACTAGATTAGCATCATAACTACTGTACATCGACCTTTTGACATGCCACATGTGTATGTTTGCTGGCAATGGTTTACGGTGGCTGTGTGTTAGAGGAAGCTTGTGCTAAACTGAGGCTGTCGTGTGGGCGCAGCCAACTCAGGCTTGTGTTCCATAGGGCTCCGCTTCACATTTGTGCATAAGGTAAGAGAAAAACTTACTAGCTCCGATTTATAATAAGTGTCGCAGTTTAAACTAACCCCGGTTTCTTATTTGGGATCACGGCAGCAGATGATCATGAACATGTGACAATATGTACTGCTCAATTTGAAGTCCTCTAACGTAGTCCATTCGCTCCATATTAGTTGAGCCACATGGTGATCTTTAGTAAATCCATTAAGCTAGGATCCAAGTGAACAAAGGTTTGATCCGTTCAGAGTCAACTGCATACCACCACATGGTGATCTTTAGTAAATCCATTAAGCTAGGGATCCAAGTGAACAAAGGTTTGATCCGTTCAGAGTCAACTGCATACCATATCATAGCAACGAAAAATGGCGAGGATGGACAAACTTTGGGATAATCCCCTTTGCAGACAAGTTCTGATGTTTTGCATGCTCTTTCACTCTTTTAAGGCATAGGAGGATCTACTTGGGATCACAAGGGCCAACAAACAATGTGTAGAAAGAACAAAATGCTACTCACATAAATATTTTTCTTGTCTAAATTTAGGAATGCTAATTTATTCTTGTCTAATATTATCACAACAAACAACACATCAAAACTAACAAGCAATTTGCAAAATAAGTTACCAGCTCTCATAAGTGATATATGTTCATATTAGTATAGCCTAACTTCATGGCCTTCGGCTATAGTTTTCTATAAGATTTTCCCTACTTGAACATAATCCTATGATCAGCCACTGCTCACATGTTAGCTATTCTTGTACGGTTTCTTCATAATCCTTTGACATGCTAAAATATGTTTAACACTTGTTGTACATAGCCCACTCTTCAGCAATAAATTGGAAATGATGCCAATCTTCATCTCACAAATTATGGATGATTCCGAAACTTGGAGTATAGCTAGTACTAAGTCTTCGAAGAATTTCTTCTCGAGAAGTAGGCTCTTGAGAGTACCGCCTTTTGCCCATACATGTGTATTTAACAAGCTCTAAATTCTTCTTACTTGACTGTGAAAAAGGATAAACCTTTTGCCTGTTAAAAAACTTGAACTCGGTGATTTTTATATTAAAACCGAGTGCCTAATTTTATTAGTTGGCCCGCGCATATCTAGATCCAGACCCCCTATACCCGATTGTATAATTATGATCATGCCCCGCCCGCAGTGCTCGGCGCAACGATGTATTCCTTGCGTCTCATGATCTAGATTGGGCTGTACAATTTCTTGAACTCCCTCGTCGGCATGTCTTTTTTGACTCGTCGAGGTTGATCGTGTACGGGCATTTATAAAAAGCTATGCTACGCGTGTATCTTGTACTCATCAGATGGTAGTATGCGTGGCCCTTGATAATCTCTCTAGGTCGACGCGGACACGTGTCTTAAGCTCCGGGGCAATGGCCACCGTGTCAAGCATGAACGCAAAAAAGTCTGTTTCAAAACCGTACATGAGGTTTCCATCTCATACGGCTCCTCCCTTCTATACATAGTACTAATTGAAATAATCTATAGGATCAAAATAGAATTAGTCACGTGCACACGGCCACTGCTTGCCGCCGACCACCGCGTTGGAGATCGTCCCGATCAACAGCCAGAGGGGTGTAACGAAACAAAAGCGAGTTTTTAATCCTACAAATAAAACGATATGAACAAAATAATAATAATTATTATAATAACTCTAAATCCTACACCATATTAAAAATTTCGATTTGTAAAACCAAATAAGTCCTTAATTCTAGACGATGCATTGGAACATCTAAACTTCTAATGAGATACTCGGAAGTGTGCAATTCTATCCTAGCATGGGATATGCATTTTAGCATATTTTGCTCGCGTGTATTCATCATGATGATATTGCGATTAAGGAATCATTTGTTTTAGCCATTAATTAGTAGTGCCACAGCGCGGAATGGCTCTTTTCAGGATTTGGGGCCCGCCGTCAGGATATCACTTTTACGCTGAGAAAGTCAACTTCGTTGGCAGAACAAGTTGTCTGTCTTCCACCCGTTGGAGCGTGCACGCACTGAGCATCTCAAAACGAGATCAAATATTTGTAGCGCCAAGGATTCGTAGTGATACGCTTGAGATATAAACTAAAGTTCGGGCCGAGATTCACTTAGCTCTGCTCATCTGTTAGCAAAGGTGAATTTAGGAATATTTACATTCACTTGGGAGTTTGGACCGAAAACTAGGACGGGCGACGCTGGCACATGAAGCACTTGTTTAAGAGCTAAATACATGGGAGGTCCCAAAAGTTGTCTGGCATGTGCAAACTCATCCCACTTCTTGTAAAATGGGGTCAGCTGGTCCTAATACTTGCTACCCGGTGCAAAACTAGTCCCAAATGGTTCAGATGATGACACGTGGCATTAGTTTTTTGTGAAAAAATGGGGTCAGCTGGTCCTAATACTTGCTACCCGGTGCAAAACTAGTAACCTAGATAAAACAGCTTGTTCTATTCGTTTGACCCTGTCGTGTGTTTAGTGCAGTGGTAGAGATGTGCGTGTCGAACCGTCAGGTCACCTGTTCGAATCCCAGCTCCACGTATCATTTTAAATATTTTGTCCTCCCTTCTGACAAGTGGGACCCCACCGGTAGGCAATACTAACCTCACATGTGCTATATAAAAAATGTCCAGGGGTGCTTTCACAAAAAACTAACACCACGTGTCGTCGTCTGAACCATTTGGGACTAGTTTTGCACCGGGTAGCAAGTATTAGGACCAGCTGACCCCATTTTACAAGAACTGGGATGAGTTTGCACATGTTGGACAACTTTTGGGACCTCCAATGTATTTAGCTCAGTAAGAGTTTGCTGCCGAGTTTTACATGAACTTTGGAATCATTAATTATTTTACCTAAGAAGGAATATGTGGTACAAGTCCAAACAACATCGTCATGTTTGCCTCTAAAACTTGTGTTTTAAGATCTTCACCAAGGCTGGTACTAATCATATTACCGAACCTTCTAATAATGTGATTCGGCCAACTCAAACGACTTTTATGACAACGTGACACATCGTAAAGAGGTTGTTGTCCTAGATGAAACTATCGATCAGATTGGCTTATTTTAAAATTTTACTTTGAAGCTATAGGATACGCAGCTGATCCGGGCCCGCACCACCTTCCACGGCATCGTCTCGGGAAGAAATCCTACCCGCTAGGCAGAATTGCACTCGACGTCGCGTTCGGCACCGACAAAATCTGCCGGCTTGAGAAGATTTGGTTCGAGGTGGTGAACTTCAGGAGTTCCTACCACGATCTTGGGTCGCCCCGCCTTCGCCTAGTTAATGACGAGGACCTGCTACGCCTACCTCAAGCTAAGATGCGGGTCCGAACTGTGTGATTGTTGTTCGGCGACGTCGACAAGGCCATCGAGTGTGAGAAGGGCAACGCCGTCTACGCCGACTCGGTCATCGCCACGGAGAAGCTCAAAAGATCGACATGGCCATCGTCAAGAAGCCGACCATCGACGCCAGGGATAGATCCAGTCGGCGCAAGAGACCAAGCGTCTCCCGCTGGTCGAGGGTGACTCCTCCAAGACGGCGGTCATCGAGGCGCACATGGACCTCGCATAGGAAAGCGCGCTCTGCGACTTCCTCCGTGAGAATAGGGACATTTTTTGCATGGAAGCCTTCAGACATGCTAGGCGTCCCGAGGGAGCTCGCAAAGCACAAGCTCAATGTAGACAAAAAGATGCGACAGGTGAAGCAATTCTTGCATCGCTTCAAAGGCGAACGATACAAGGTGATAGACGAAGAGATCACCCGGCTCCTAACTGTCGGGTTCATCGTCGAGGTGATGCACTCGGAGTGGCTCGCCAACCCGGTCCTAGTGCTGAAGAAGAACGGGTTTTGGTGGATGTGTATCGACTACACTGGCCTCAACAAGCCTTGCCGAAGGACCCATCTGCGCTGGACGACATCGTGGTCAAGTCCAAGCTGAAGTCGGACCTGATCACCGACTTGACGAAGACGTTTGCAAACCTCTGCAAGTAATAGATAAAGCTCAACCAGGAGAAGTGCGTCTTCGGGGTGCCAACAGGCAAGCTTTTGGGCTTCATAGTCTCCGAGCGAGGCATAGAGGCAAGCTTAGCATGGGTTGCGTGGCAGAGATGATCAAGGCAATCAAAACTCTGAAAAAGATGGAGACACTCAAGGACGTCCAGCACTCACGGGTTGCGTGGCAGTCCTGAGCCGTTTCGTTTTCTCGACTTGCCGAGAAGGCACTGCCCCTGTATCGGCTCCTCAAGAAGTCGAACAAGTTCGTCTGGGACGAAGAGGCCGATGCAGCCTTGACGGCCCTGAAGAAGACACTCACCGTGGCACAGCTGCAACCAATCAAGTCGTTAGCGCGGTTGTCGTCATGGAGCGCGAGGAGGAACGCAAGGAGCAGCTGGCCAGCGGCCGGTATACTACATCAGCGAATGCCTCACCGACTCCAAGCAACGCTACCCGCACTACCTAAGCTGGTGTTCGCGTGTTCTTCACCTCGCGGAAGTTGTGGCACTACTTCATGGGGCACCCGGTCACGGTGGTGAGCTCCTCCCACCTGGCGGACATCATCCGCAATAGGGAAGCAACGGGTCGAGTCACCAAGTGGGTGGGTCGAGTTGAATGTCTATGGCATCAGCTATGCGGCGTGAACTGCGATCAAGTCGCAGGCCCTATGGTCCTACCCGATTTCTTCGTCGACTAGATGGAGACTCAGCCGCCAGCCCTGACCTACGAGGTGGGTCGATGGACCTTGTTCTTCGACGGTCCAAGATATATGAGGGCTCGGGGGCTGGTGTCCCCAAAGGCGATAATATGTGTTACGTACTGCTGATCCACTTCACCTACATTAACAACGTCGCCGAGTACAAAGCTCTCCTCCACGGGTTGCGCATGGCCAAGGAGATGGGAGTCAGCCACATCAAGTGCTACGGTGACTCCGACCTCGTTGTCCAGCAGACGATAGGGACATGGGACGCAAAGGATCCCAACATGGCGGCCTACAGGCGGCTCGTCGATCAGGTCGGCGGCCACTTCGTCGGCATGGAGCTGGAGCATGTGGACAAGAGGAAGAACGAGGCGGCCAACGAGTTATCTCGTTTCGGCTCAAAGCGGGCCAAGTCCCACCAGACGTTTTCTTGGATCACCTCCACAACCCGTCCATCAAGCCCCAACAGAGATCAGCTCACCAACCCGTCGTCCCCGACACGGCCATGGTTGCTCTCGTCCTCTGAGAGCCGGACTGGACGAAGCCATTCATATAGTTCCTGACGACCAAGGAGCTACCAGCAGTTGACGTCCAACCGTGACAGATTGTGCGCCGAGTCAACACCTACACCGTCATCAACAATGAGTTGTACAAGCGGAGCCCGTCAGGAATTTCCTACGCTATGTCCAACCGGAAGAGGGGAGGCGCATCCTCAACGACATCCACTCCGGTGACTGCGGCAACCACGTCGGTGCCCGCAACTTGGTCCCCAAGGCGTTTCGACATGGTTTCTTCTGGCTGACTGCCCTCCACAATGCACGCAACATGTGCGGCGGTGCGTCAGTTTCCAGAACTACGGGCGCCCAAGATCACCTACCGGCTGCAGCTCTGAAGACCATCCCCTCACATGGCCATTCACGGTCTGGGGGCTGGAATACGGTGGGGCCCTTCAAGAAGGATCGCAGGGATGACACACCTGCTCGTGGCAGTCGACAAATTCACCAAGTGAGTGGAGGCAAAGCCCATCAAGAAGCTGGACAGGAAGACCATGACCCGCTTCCTCCACGAAATCATCTTCCGCTCCGGCTTCCCGGACAGCATCATCACCGACAACGCACAAACTTCGCCGAAGTTGACAATGGTCGAGTTCTGCCACAAGAAAGGCATCCACCTCGACCTAGCTTCGGTCGCCCACCCGTAGTCGAACGGCAGACGGAGCGGATGAACCAGGCAATCTTGCATGGCATAAGGCCACGCCTCGAGGTGCCGCTGGAGAAGACGCCAGGCATTGGCTCGATGAATTGCATCCGTCCTTTGGGCATCGGGAGAACTCCCATTCTTCATGTATACGGAGCGAAAGCCGTCATGCCCACCGATCTGGAGCACGACTCGCCTCGAGTCGCCGCCTACGACGAGCAAGACAATGAAGAGGCTCGTCAGGTCAGCGTCGACCTCCTGGAAGAAGAAAGCGACCTCACCACCTCCAAGACTGCCATCTACCAGCAAGGCATGTGCCGATACCACAGCCACCATGGGAAGGTCCATTGTCACCAACAAGGTGATTGGCAATGGCTCCTACCACCTCGTCGACTTGCGTGAGCCAAAAAAAGCTCCAAGTCGGAAGAGGAGACCAAGCTTCCATGGAACATAAGCCTGCTTCACCGTACTATACGTAGTACCCCCTATAATACTGTGTAATCAATCAAGAAAATAAAGTCGGTGCCGCAGACAAGCTCGGGCTACCGTTTCCTAACAATATGCTTTCGAGTCTTTATTTTTCTGCTCCCAAGTTATATGATTAATGGGTCGTCGGAGAGAGTTGGACGCCATGATGCAGACCTCAACACTAGACTTTCCAGCCCATGCGGCGAATAATTTATTGTGTTCTGTTTAACCTCAGTCGTAAGCGACTCGCAAAAATGAACACCTAATGCAGTCGTAAAAACTTATTTTTACAATGAAGCTGCAAAGGACTTTGTCAAACCCTGGGTGCCGAGTTCGACATGAAAAGCTTCATGCGAGAGCACGCTTAGAGGAGTCGCATGATCGACTAGCTTCAAAAGGCAAAAACATACAATTGACGAAAGAGCACGAAATATGACTACAAATTGAACCGAGCGCATAATGTTTTACAAACTCGAGCCAATAACTTGTTCATACATATAATGCCCATAGGTACTTGCATCCTAACTACTTCAAATCTTATCGCCAGGAGTAGATGAGCCGGAGGCCGGGTTGACACCGCTGGTTGAAGCCGGAGCCGCCGAAGTCGGCCTGGTGGCAGTCGTAGTTGCTGCATGTGGACGAGGTGGCAGCACAGTCGTGTCTCTCTCGAAGAGGAGGTCTGAGTCTGGAGCGGCGGGCGCGGCCACTATCCCCACGTCCTCTCGCGCAACCTCGTCGAACACGAAGTCGCCACGATCCAACACCCTCTCCAGTCGGCAGGCATACGGAATCACCGGCCTAGTCAGGCCCTCTGCGTCGATCTCGTTGTCATCCTTGTCCTTCGGAAACCCACTGGTAATCTTCTTGATGTCCGCCTTGGGGAACTGAGCGAGGAGCATCCCGAGAGCCACTGTGACCCCAACACGGCAAGCAAAAGAGCGCCACAAGTGAACGACAGTCGGCACCAGCGGCAGCATGCGAATCAGATCTGCGATGCAAGCCGTCATCTTTTCCGTTGGCGAGAGGAAGGTGACAACGGACGTCGCCGCTTCCCGGAACTGGCGATCAAGGCCGCCGAGACGATGCAATTGCTCCCGGGTGCCGGCAAGAGCTTCCTCACCGAAGGAAAGGACAAAGGACTCAGATCTACTCGCAAGCACAAGCCCGAAGCAATACAAATATACAAAGGATGAAGAAAATACCGAAAATCTCGGAGGCGAGGCGACGACTTGCAAAGATAACTCGGCCATGTCAATCGTGCGCAGTTCGTTCTCCCACTCCCACTTGATGAGGTCTTCCGAGTAGCACTTAGTTGCCTCATCCTGCTGCGCGGCTGATACGTCTCAAACGTATCTATAATTTTTTATTGTTCCATGCTAGTTTTATATCAATGCTACATGTTTTTATTATAGTTTTATATCATTTTGGTGCATTTTCTGGAACTAACCTATTAACAAGATGCCCAGTGTCAGTTCCTATACGTTGTAAACTACTTTGCTACATTTTGTTCCCTGTACGTTGTTGATATATGAGAAAATAGAAAATTAAACAGTAGGGGCCTTCCCTACTGTTTTGCGCCTCAAAAAAACAAGATGCCCAGTGTCAGTTCCTATTTTCTGCTTTCTTTTTGTTTCAGAAAAGTTATCAAGGAAATATTCTCCAAAAGACCTGACAATTTACGAGGATTATTTTTTCAACAAACAGAAGACGGAGTCCAAATATCAGCTGCACGATACCCACCTGGGGTGGAGGCGACCCCTGGGCGCGGCCTAGGGTGGGGCTGCGCCCACAGGCCGCCTGGGCCCCTGGTGCCCTCCTGGCGCCGCCTCTTCGCCTCTATATTCTCCTCGACCCCAAAATCCTAAAACACCCGGGAAATTCCAGAAAAGGTATCTGAGGTCGCCGTCAACTCGAAACCCTATTCGGGAGGGTTCTGAAGCTCTCCTCGGCACTCTGCCGGAGGAGAGATCATCACCGGAGGCTTCTACATCGCCATGCTGCCTCAGAAGTGATGCGTGAGTAGTTCATCATTGGACTACGGGTCCATATCAGTATCTAGATGTTGTCTCTTCTCCTTGTGCTGCCTAACATGATCAAAATCACTACTCCCTCCGTTCCTGTATGTAAGGCCTATAATTTTTTGGGGAAAATTCCAAAATATATGGTTTATTGTGATTTAGGGACAATTTTATCCATCCACAATTGTTTACCAATCTCGAACGGAGGGATTTTACGGATTGTTTTCATTCTGTGGCTACTAGGGACTCCCCTCTTTCAATTTTTTAAGAAACAAATGAGTTTACCGTATGCCAAATAACCATGTCTTAATATTTGTGCAGAAAACTATAGCCCTTACATTCATGAATGGAGGGAGTATTTTGTAATGCTACATGTTGTGTTAGCTGGAATCTGATGAATTGTGAAATTATGATCAAGTTTGTTCATCTATTTATATCTATGTTTTATTTAAGATCTTGCATGCACTCCGATCCTTGTGGTTAATCTGGCCAAGTAGTTACATGTATCTCCAGGAGAGGATATTTATGCTAGATAGTAGGTTCATGGCTCTTGTGAATCTGGGCTCGAGATGACAGAAACGACTAAGACCGAGAATGTGTTGTTGCTACTAGGGGTAAAACAGTGGTGTTTATGTCTATATGGTTATAACCATTGCTTACATTATGCACTTTGCTTACTGCAATAATCTGTTGCTTGCAACTTAATACTTTTGGGTGACAGGATGGATAGCGATCCCAGGGTGGATTATTAGTCATAGATGCAGCTGGATAGCTCTATGTATTTTGATGTAATGCCCAATTAAATACTACAGTGAACTATATCTTGTCATAATAGCGTTGTCATGCCCTCACAATTTCTCAATTGCCTAGCGTAATTTGTTCCCCTGCATGTTTACTATTTTATGGAGAGACACCACTAGTGAAACTATGGCCCCCCGGTCCATTCTTTTATATTGTTTACAACACCATTTCCATTGCTTTCAATCATCACATGCTCGCTGTTCCTTTTTAGTTTTATAATTGTTTTCCACACCATACGTTCAATCTTTTTTGATTTCAGCAAGCCAGGAAGATTGAAAACCTTTCTATTTCATTGGGGCAAAGTAGTTTGTTTGTGTTGTGTGCAGGTCCAAGTTAGCACATGAGCACTTTCTGGCGTCTGTGTTGACACCGTGTTGAAGTCTCTAAAGTCCTACTGGTTCGATAAACCTTGCTTTCATAACTGAGGGAAACTTGCTACTACACTGCTTCACACCTTCCTCTTGGGGTTCCCAACGGGTGTGTGATCCACATCATCAGCGACTTGCTTCGTTAACCGCTCAAGCTCCTCCGTCAGGGTGGCGACGGCTTTTGGTGTGGCCCTCGTCATTGTAGTCTAGCACTTTCTTATGAGTGGCGTGAAGCTTGTCAATATGCTCTCACGCCGCCTCGATGGTGACGTAGCCCCGGTGTGCGCCTTCCAACTCAGCGGCGCAACCGCTTCGACTCCTTGCGCTCAACCTCCAGTTGTTGCGCGGCAGAGTCCACCTCCCTCACTTTCCTTATAGGGGGCGGTAAAGAAAAAACAGCCGGCGGTAATTACGCCGCCCACGTACGCGACGCTTCATGTTCCAAGAGTCGTGGACGAGATCGTGCCACGTCCACACCGTAGGGCTCTCTTTGTCGTTGGATCAGACACGCGTGGATTGGCGCTCCTCATTGCCATTGTTCGTCCCGAGGCGGATGCAACCGAGACAATGACTTGTCCCGTTAATCGACTCAACGCGTCAGAAGGACAAACACTAAAAGACAAGTGGTCGAAGATGCCTTGACGTCAGCACGGAAAATTCGAGGAGGCAACTCGGCATGGGTGCAAGTCGGAACGGCGAGGCGTCCCATCGGGCACGAGCTGGCGTCAAACAAACTTGAATTAGACCGGGCACCGAGACACCAATGTACTGCTCCACCTTTGTTTCCTCTGCTTTTGTCTATTTCAGAATTTCGATCAGCGACATGATCTGACGACTCGTAAGATGAAGATCAAGCCGGAAACAAGTCCTTGGCGAACTTGGGGGTTAATAATGAGGGAAGGCCCAATCGGGTAGGCCAGGACCACAAAGACCGGGTGGCCCAAGGCCCACTCGGAGGACATCTTCGAGATACCGGGTCCATCAAGGAACCCCGTGTGCTGGCTCGGAGGGACGCCGAGTTCCTACGACATCTGTCGTGACAATCCCACGACACATGTATTGGCGAAACAGATACAAAGGATACAAAGTGATGAGCCCAAGTTACAACAATGCACGCGCGCGCACACACACACACACGCACACGCACGCACGCATAATAGACAAGGCTACCGAAGAGATTACAAGTGATTAACCAAGAACAATACCGCAACCATCCACACAGCTGCAGAGACAGGCTCAACATGGTAGCCCACGGAGATTACATGCGATTAGTCGGGAACATCACCGTCACTGTCCACACAACTGCAGACTGTCTTAACAAGGAAGCCCCAAATAGAGAAACACCGAGGTGTAGACCTGCTACAAAACTTGATAGAGAAAGCCCGACACCGAAACAGCTCAAGCCGCAGCCGACATCACACAACCTCTGGAGAGCCATATGTCGTGAACTCTAAGGCAGCGTCTTCAACAAGAGCAGGAGGCCAAAGCGCCGCCCGAACGAAAGATCTTGGAATTTCATCCGGAGCGTAGAAGGCCGAGAGAAGCCGCTACATCCCCTTCAAGAAGGGGATGACGTCCATGGACATCACAGCCGCATCCCGAGAAGGTCTCGGGCAAGGGTTTCCCCCCGGCCAAACCTCTCCGCCTTCTACACAGGGCACCCAACGTCAGCCAGTGTCGCAGTATGCCGCTCGCCAGCCCTCACGCCGCCCACACGGCTGTGGACACTGGCTAGCACCAGAGTCACTGGTACGCCCGCCAACCAAGAAGATTCCCACCATCCAGAGCCGCTACTACGACGTCCAGGCTCGACGCAACGCTGAACTGAAGAGAGAAGGCTCCTCCACCGGATTGGTGCTGCCCAGCAGCTCCCATGGCAGTCAGAGGTAATAAATCTAGAGCGAAAGCCGAAGCGCTCAAAGCGGACATGGGGCCACTGCCCGTCCCAAGCTCGAGGAAGCGAGATCCGTGGCCACACTACCCTGTCGGCGTCAACTGGAATCCTCGTTGCAGACCCAGCAGGTCACAGCACCGCCGCCGACCATGCCCACAGTGGCCGCGCCGAACGACCTGCCTCCAAGACTAGTTCGTGGTGCACCCTTCCGCATCTACAGCCTATACTGTGGGGACGGTGTCTTCCTGCCACGTCAACATGATGAGCAGAGTTGTTGTTGTGGTAGACTTCCCGGGTCTAGTCACGCTGTCTGTCGTGTCTCGGGTGACGGACACCGGGAGTAGATGATGCCCCCTTTTTAGGTTCGACACGGGGCGCGAAGGAGGCTAGAAGACGCCTTACCCGGGAGCAAGATCGTCGAGTTCTTCGTCGAGGCACGCCGGCAAACAACACAGAGAGACACACGGAGTTACCCAGGTTCAGGCCGCCCGGAGGCTAAAAGCCCTACTCCTGCATGTCTGGATTGAAGTGTTCATCATGGTATGGTGTACAAGGGTGTTCTGGGTTGAACCCGGCAGAGTTCCGGCCGGAGGTAGACGAAGAGCAGATCCTGCCCTGGGAGATCACCTCTCTCTCTACCCTCCGAACCCTAGTCTAGTCTTGCTTGTGATCTATCTTTCTCCTCCTCTCCCTTTCCTTCCTTTCCTGGTGCCAAGGTCCTCCTTTTATAGGCTCAGGGGATCCAACATGGGCACGCGAGGGGCGTGAAGGGTTTTTGGCGGGAGAAACCCTCGACGGTCCTTGGAGGAGACGTGGCATCCTCTCCTCCAAGCATTCTCTGGAGGGCGGCGTGGTCGTCCGCCCTTGGAAAAGGTGGGACGGACAAAGCCTGTCCACCCCACCAACTACGCTCGTGGCAACGTCACCAGGGCGCGGCCTTCATCTTGGCGCCCAAGTCTTCCACCAGCTTCCAGCGAACTGGCATTCTTATCCCTTCAGCGGTACGGATGGAGGACCCGGGGGCACGCCTGGCCTCCTGCCGGGCGCACGGACCCGTGGGCACTCCGCCTTGTTCTCCGGGCAAGGGGGTGACCCCGGAAGGTCGTCTGGTCCTTAGCCGCAGAGCGTTGTTGTCGAACTTGTCGGGTGTCCCTGAGGCAGATGAGCTATCCCATCTGCTTAACTTGACTCCTTGCCTTGTCCATCTTCTTGGTGGGGCCCAGTGGTGGACCTACTTTGGCAGCATCAGGGGAACCCCATGTTCCACTGCTGCGATAGTAGCCCCCGGGCATGGTCCCGGCGGCTCTTGCTCCAGTTGCTGCCGGGGCTATGGCCAAAGAGTTGGCCAAAGTGGGTACCCGGCGCCTTGCCCTTACTGATACGTTCCATCCGCCAGAGGGCGAAACTTGGAGTTATTCCGCTTGGGGGAATAATTGTCCCTGTCTCCTCGATTCCCGCTGCGGAGAAGCCGAGGAGGCCGCTGGAGAGAGAGAAGGCGCCGCGCGCTATGAAAGCGAAAGGGGCCCCCGTGAATCTTCATCCTTCTCCTCTGCTACTACACTGCTCCTATCCCCACATGGTGAGAGGGAAAAGGGGCGTTGGTCGTCCTCGTGCTTCGGCTCCGGCGGAGAAAAGCACCAGTGGCCGCGGAAGAGCCGCTCCAAGAGGGCGAGCGAAGCGTGGCCGTGGAGGTAGAGGGAACGTGAGGCGCGGGAGATCTCCTTCTCCGCCTCCACGGACTGCGGTCCACACGATCTTCGCGCCATTCGAGTTCATCCTGGATCTGCGCCGCAAGATCCGCAGCCGGATTGACCTTCCGGACTCCTTTGCGATGGCGATGGGAGGCAACAAGCCTCCGGGCTTGTGGCTGCAGGTGGAGGGCTATCCCAATGGCCCTACCTGGATCTCGGTGGAGTACACTGTCAATGACTCCATGCTCTTGGGTCAGGGGTGGAAGTCCTTCGCCCGCTCCCGCCGCCTGACTCGGGGGCAATATCTTGCCTGCAAGTATGACGGAGACGCCACACTCGCCGTGAAGATCTTCCGTGCTGCAGGAGGGCGCGTGGAATGCTGCGCCGAAAGTGAGAGCAGCAGCGGCTCCAGCTCCTATGACGAGGATGAAGATGAGGAAAACTCATCTAGCATCAAGGCCGAGGAGAGCTCGCTTTCCTGAGGGCGAGGAGCTTCAAGATGACGGCCCCGAAGATGTCCTTGACCTCCTTCTTGGCAGCCTCATCGACGTACTTCTGGAAGTAGCGTCTTCCATTGTACGGTGGTGCTCCTTGCTTGCCGGGAGCCAATCTTTTTATTGTAAAAATTAGCCCCGCTGTAGATCTTGAAATGAAGAAGAACTTGTTCTCCTTTTTGTCTCTTGGCCTTCGTGTCGCACTTAGTGTGAATGGGAGCGGTTTCTCGCGAAACGGGCCCCCATTAACGCGGTAGCCGTAACGCCAAGGGGTAGGTTGTGGGGACCCCGGACTAGCCGTCCGAAATGCCCGATTATGCTTAACACAACGATCCCATGATCAGTCTGTCGTTGCACATAATCCGAACTGAATATCAAAGTTTACATCCATTACAGTACCAAAAAAAAAGTCTTACACATATGGTCATTTAGACCAAGTCTTACATAGGTGCCTTCATGGACTAATTCACATTATTCAGCGGAAGCTACTACGTGGTAGATAAGCACATCCTACGCTAACCCGGCAGGCAGCTGACTTATGGAGATCCCTAGTTCGCATAGAAGTCGCCGTACTCCTCTTCGGCGTAGTGCTCCTCGAAATCTGGCTAAGACAATAGTCAGGGATGAAACCAATATGAGTACATTTGATTGTACTCGCAAACTACCCCAACTTGAACAGGCACTAGTTTTATGTTTATTTTCAAACTTCTTATATCTACTAATTGGAGGCACCGTAGAAGCCTCCACGTTAACTCTCACGGTAAAAGAACAACAGCCATTAGATGTTTAGAACGTATGATAACAACCGTTAGATTAGGCTCAATTTCATGCGGCCTGTCCGTATTATTGTTCACGAAGCATACCGATGCAGGTTCGAACCACAGAGGCCGCAAAATAAATATGTCTTCTTTTCCCCAAAAATATACGTCTCAAGTACGTTTTCAAGCAGCACGTCCCGTTCTCTAGGGTTTTTAACTCCCTCGCACTGCATCAGCCGCCTCCAACCCGGCCTTCTCCAGTTCTCCGTTTCAGCGATCATCTGCCATAGCAGTCTTTTCTCTTGGCACGGATTCTTCGAGGCGACCATGTATGGAGCCTTTGACCTCACTTGGACATATCCAAGCTAGCTTCGTACTCCACCATGCATGCCTGACGCCCATGCATGCCGAAGGTTTTGTCATCTTCTACCTATGTTATGTATTTAATTGGTGTGATACAAACGGATGGAATTAGTCCATGCTAGAGATATTGGATGCATTAGTCAGGAACTCAGGATGCATGGCTGCCGCAGGTTTTGTAATCTTCTACCTAGGTTATGTAGTTAATTGGTGTGATACAAACGGATGGAATTAGTCCATGCTAGAGATATTGGATGCATTAGTCAGGATGCATGGCTGGATTCTAAATTGGTGTGCTTAGAATTATGATCCAATCTGCTTATGTAAGTAGAATCTCGAGTTGGTCAGTCGCTAACAGAACTACTATCTCAGTCAAACTCAGAAGTATTTCCTTATTTCTTGGACCTGTAAATCAACTTCGTTCAGATATAAACCATCTAATCCTGTTCAATCGATTGTTTGACGTTTGTGGATACTGGAGCACATAAGTCTGCAACAAACGGACGCGGAAACATTTTTCCAAATGTCAAAAAATTCAAAATAAAATTTTTGCATGTAGTCCAACACATTTCAAGTCAGCACAAAAAGTTACGCGAAGAAAAAAAATTTTTTGCAACCTGTGCAAAAAAGACAAATTCGGACATACGGAAATGTACATATACGTGTCGGAATTTTGTCTTTTTTGTACAGGTTGCTAAAAAAGTTTTTTCACCATGCCAATTTTTGTGCTAACACATCACGCTGTAACGTACATCCGGATTTTTTTCTGAAATTTTTTGACATTCTGAAAAAAAAACCAAAAATAAATTAGCTAATGGGTGCATCTAGACCCACCACCCGGTTTGAATATCCGGCAACAAACATGTTTTTTTTTTTCGGGATAAACCGGCTGAATTACACAAGGACTTTTACAAGAAGATCCAGAAAACAAAAGATATAACAACGAGGCCCCCAGGATCCAGATGAAGCAGACGAAGCAGAACGTATCGCCGGCGCGCCGCCACCACACCTTCCTCGCCGCTGACGCCTTGGAACAGAATGAGCCCCTCCATGGCCGGAAAGTCGACGAAGCTTGGCTCCACAGGAACCTCCATCCTGCGCCGTCAACACCATCTCCTTGCAGCAACTCAGCACGATCTTCTTCAGATTTGACATCCGGAGCCGCCGCACCACGGACTCCGGTGAGGAAACGCCCCACACAACAGCTCCACCGAGTTGCGAGCGGGGAAAGAGCGGGCGGCCCGCGGCGAAGCTCCGAGGAGATCCACCGCCGAAGAGGACGACCCCCACCTGCAAAATCCACTCCGACAGCGCCGCCGTCTCCACAACGCCGCCGGCTGGAAACCTACTAAGCCCTACGCTATATACACGGCGGGATCCGGTGTTCCCCCACCCTCCCGCCGCCGAGCGGCCGACGGAGGGAGGGAAACGACCGAATCGCCGCCGGCGAGGTGGGCGAAACAGGCGCGCTCAGAAATCGCCTCTCTGCACTGTGCGGGGAGAGGATAAGGTCCAAGGTCCCTTCTTACCACCCCAACAAACATGTTTTATTCTTACATGATTGCTCGCTATAGAAAACACGCCCAGCAGCATCTTCGATCCACAAGATATGGCGTGGAATGCAGGGAGGAGAGTCAATCCCACATGGTTGAGGTCAGTGCGGACATAAAATCTGCAAATATTTCCCTTTAGTTTGTTTCATCCCATGCTTTGATTAATTTAAGTTTAAGTGGGACTAAATAATCCGATACTATAATATCAGCTTCAACAATTAATAAGGAAACATACTGAAAATAGCAAGAAGCACATGCGTTGAATTCGCTCTATAGATGTATTTTATCAGGTCTAAATGCACCTATACTGTGTGACAGTGGAGAACTCATTATGATATCAACAGGAGTACTCCATCTCACGTCTTCAAATATACATATGCGTCAGGGCATAGGTGTTACAAATTGACCACTATTTTTCACCTATTTTAGTCAGGTCTGTCTCAACATATGTGCATCACAAAATAGATACATTATTACGGCACATATATATGACTTCCAATTCGTTTTCAAATTCTAGCGGAAATTAAATCTGAGGCCGGACACAATCTATGTGCTTTTAAGAGATATTCCTAAAGAATGGGGAATATTTTAATAATAATAGTTTCATTATTAATCATGTTAACACTGCTTAATAATATAATATATTAAAAACCAATATAATGGAGAAACGTCACAAAACAACAATGCTTGCAAATATTCTATGCATATAATTACCTGTGCTCGAGATGCCCACATAGTTATTCAAAGCAAAATTAAATAGATAGATGGGGGCTCTTATTTAGTAATAAAGTATGAAGGGTGTAATTCCTATGTTCCTAATAAAAATCAAACAAAAGTTGTTACACGTTTCGTCAATATAATCCTACAAATAAATTCCCAACTATTTTAATTCAACACTTTCAGTTTAATAAATGGCATAGTATTTTTGCTTTCTTACATTTAATTCACCCGCAGGGAAATACCAAGCTGGATCAAATGGTTTACCAAGCTTTTGAGATTTCTCTGCTGTGTTCTGGCAAATTTGATTCGATAGGACGAACAGATATGCATATTCGTGATATAAAGAAAAACGATATATACTACAATCTAGCATAGCTTCTTACATACCCATCCAAGGAAGTTTCCCGCTTTTATGTAAAACGAACATAAGATTCCTAAGTTGTTCAGAAATGTGAGTGCATTAATTCCATGTAATCATCTGAAATCTATCTAATGAAACATGTTATCGAGTGTACATCAAAATAAATATATTTTTAATTAGCTTGAATTGTATTAGCCTTTTTTCCTAAACTATCGGCGTATTCAAGCTTGTTCCCACAAAAAACCTACATAAACCTTTGGATAAAGAGCAATAAGCAAGATCTCAGTCGAGAATATGTATCTCCCCACAAACAATGTTGCTATGAATATTGTTGTTTTCTATGTGTACATAAAACTAGCCCACGCAAGTGCGCGGGTTGACGACTAGTTTATATAATAAGACATCTCTATATATTTATTGAATAAGAGGTAAGAAGAATTTTATAACAATCCTCCAATGAATCACCATCTTATTTATTTCTCCAAAACTCCTCCTTTTCCCGACCATAGCCCGTCATGGTCCATTTGCCTCCAACAACCTCATACCGATCCGTTGATATAGTTGTATAAAACATTCACCACTTCCTTTTCTTTTTAAAACTCAATTCTTTTCAAAAACTTGCACATGGTCTTAGGACAGCCTCCCAACTGTCCATATCCGAGGACTCGGCTATTCGAATAGTTTTACCCTCTGCAGAGGTAGCACGCTTTTCCCACATCCATCCGGCAACTCATCGTGTCAGCCACGTCCCGCCATACAAGGTGTATGCGAAGTTGAGTCACCGACCATAGCCTGTCCTTTGCTCATGCTAGTATAGGACCCTGCCGCTATGACACTTTCCATCAACACTCATTCCAGCCCGTCGGAACTAAGTGTGAGGACTCATAGTTCTGCCCGGCGACCCAATGGTGGCGTCTTCAATCCTCTATCTCCAATTTATTCATACCAGCCCGTCGGCATTCTTCTCATTAGAGGACCCAGGTCAGGGGTAGGTCACCGAACCATCCCCTCATGGAACGGAGTCATCTCCGTTGTTGAGGCATCTCATACTAATACGAGCAAATTATATGACTACGCCCTTTTCCATATGGGGTAAACGTGGTGGCACAGGTTAAGATTGGTCGTCATAGTACTAGGACACAATGTGCATTTTTCATAAACATCTCCATTCTCCCTTTCTTCACTTCAACACCGACATCTCGGCATTCCACATCCATCCAAGTATTTCCAAAGGAGTTTTGAATAAAAAAATATTTGTCTTCCCATCCTATAGTTTAACATACACTACCTTATATTTCTACATTGGTGGCAAAATAGTTTTTCATATGCTTTTTGAAAAGGTTTTAAAAATCATTGCCTTAAGAGTAAATCATGTTATCAAAGTAGATGTATATATTTATGGGTGCAAACTCAGAGAGTAGCTTCCCTTGCTTAACAAAGTGACCCTGGTCTTGTTCTTCTGGTTCAACAAATTCTCCCTCCTCGATAATCCCGGCAACGTTATCGTCTACTTGTCAAACAAACAAATACAAACAATCACTATACTACTCAATCAAACATCACAACATTACAATCTTGAATGCTATAAATAGCCACTGCACACACCAAGCAACACAATTTGGTTTCAATTTAATTGAATTAACCACTATTTATTTATGTCTTAAATAAGGCAGAAACTAGTTGAACATGTTTAATTGCATATCTCAAGTTCTGTTGGGCACAAAAATACAAACTAAATTTCTACAAAAAGCTACTGATGTGTAGAAGACAACCCAATTTGATTTGGATTAATTGGATTTACTAATCTCCCAACACAATTGTTTTAATCCAGAAGCTTAATAATTAAGTTTTAGTTACTACCTAAGTTCTATTGATCATAAAATTAAATCCTTTTAGGGGTGACTAACACTGATTAAATGTGATCTAACAAAATTGGTCCTAACTCATTTGGGTTAAGCATTAAACATCTATAATTGTTTTAGTACAGAAGGGTTTGCTAAATTTAACCTAATGCTAAACAATTACTAATGCTTAATTAATTCTACCAAATTAGGGAAGCTAAGAGATCATAGTACCAATCTAAAAAAAATGGATTGGAATTATTTGGGTCAATATATCATCAGAAAAAAACAAGTTTAGATTTTAAACCTTCTTTGGCATTTTTAATAATACACATTTATTATTTATCTAAATGAGATGAAACCACTTGGGTTGGTTAAAAAACTTCATAAGCTATCCAGAACATTTTGATTTGATTTATTTGGACATATATTTCTCGAGTTATCGAATTTCAAAGTTCAGTCCAGTACTGAAATTCCAGGAAAGAGTAAATTAGAAAACTACTCTGGTTTTGGATAATATAGAAGATCCTGATGGGTGGGGTCCACTCGTCAGTGACTCAACGGAAATATCTCGCGCGCTGGATAATGTTTAAAACGCTGACAGTGGGTCCCGCTTGACAGTGACTCACTAAGCGAAGCGGTACGCTACCATTGATCTCAGATCCAACGGCCTACGGGGGCCACGAACGGCGACGACCAAATATGGGCGGCGCCGCCGTGCCAGAGACGGCGAGGATGGTCGAAGAGGCACCTGGGGTGGTTAGCGACGGTGGGGAAGACAGCGTTCGACGGCGGAGAGCTTGGGGAGGCTCAGGAGGTGAGTTGAGCTTGATGGGGATGACCCGAGCGTCGGCGGCGAGCTCCGCTGCTTCCACGGATGGATCACTGCTCCGGCGAGCTCTCTGCGTCGTTCCTGTGCACGAAACAGAGGGCAAAGGGAGGCGTGTGAGTGCGGTGGTGAAGGCAGAGAGTGTGCAAGCCAGAGAGGAGAGAAAGGAGGTGAGGCACGGCACGGCCGTGGTCGACGTCCACCTTCTCCTCCGGTAGCACCTGGCCGTGCTTGACCAAAGCAGCAAAGTCTGTAGCGGCGTGTCCGCCCTCCTGGCGGTGCACGAGAGGGTGTGGGTGAGTGCGAGAGCAGTGGATTGGGGTGAAGAGCTGAGGGATGCGGTGGGGGTTTATATCGCCGAACTCCGGCGTGTCGTGGACAGGGTGCAGGAGGGGTCTGGGGGGTGGGAGAGCATGCCATTGGTGGCGGTGCGGTGTAGCAACGGCGTGGGGAGGTGGCAGTTAGGGTTAGAGGGAGAGAGGTGCAGCGGGGTGAGCTGTGGCTAGCTCGGGCCGACGGCGTCCATGGCGCACGCCCGTGAGACTTGACGGCGTGCTGGCGTCGCCGTGGGCCACCAGGGGTGACGTAGGCGTGTCTGCGGGGGCACGGGGAGGCAGGTGAGTGGCTGGGCGGTGGTGTGCTGGCGAGGGGAGCAGTGGTGGCCGCGTTCGCCGTCGATGGCCACGCGCGGCCATAGACGCGGCGCGCTCGTGTTCGACCGCACGGTACGGGCGTGCAGCGCCTCTGAGGCGGTCTCCCCTTGACCAAACGAGAGCGGAGGGGCTGACGGGATGGAAGGCACGACGCAGGGCCAGCGCGGCGTCCTCCTTCGTCTAGCTCCCGTAGGTGGGCACTGGTGCGGTACGGCGGCGAGCGTGCTCCAATGGCTACGGGCCAAAACGGCCAAAGCGCACGTTTCCAACGCTCTCCGGCGAGGCAGTGAGGTGAGAGAGATGAGTGGATGCGAGAGGAGTGAGTGGTTTGCCGAATTTCGCTCAAATTCAAGCGGATTGAACTCGGATTTGGGCAGAGTTCATCAGTGCTCACAAGGTGTTCGACAGAACGCCTGAACCAAATTCAAATTTGAATTTTTGTGAAATCTTTTCATATTGGTTCACTGACTAATTATCAAGCATTTGTGGTGCTGTGGTGATATTTATTTAGTATTTGTACATAGTACATTTTGTGATTTAAAGAAGATAAAAAAGATTTTGAATTTAATTTTAGGTTTTTGGAATTGTTTATTTGAGAGGAAAATTTGTAGGAACAAATTGAGAGTGATCACATTATCACTCTACTGAAGTTTGGGTGAAAGAAAATTAATTTCTCCCTTGGAGAAATTGGGTGACACTTGTCACATTGTTTTTGTTGTTTTTAAATTTTAATTTTGTTTTTTCCAAGTTTTTTATTTAGAGCAACAATCAACACAAGCAACGATGAACAATCAACACACATAATACAATAAAAGTTTTTGTTGGCCCACATTTTTGGAATAATAATACTTATTATAATTTTGGGATGTTACAAATCCTTCCCCCCTTAAAATAAATCTCGTCCCGAGATTTGCTAGGCTTGGGTGCTAAGGAGGTTTGGGAATTCGCTCCTAAGATAGTCTTCACGTTCCCAAGTTGCTTCTTCTTCGGAGCGGTTAGTCCACTGGACTTTGTAGAACTTGATCGCGCGCCTCCGGGTAAAACGAACATCTTCTTCAAGAATCTTGACAGGTCTCTCACGATAAGTCAGGTCATGGTTCAGATCGATGGAGAGGTGGTCGATGTTTTTGAAAACATCGGGCTTGTCGGGAACTCCAAGACACTTCCGGAGCAAGGAAATGTGGAAGACATCATGAAATTCCGATAACTCTTGGGGCAACTCCAGTTGATAAGATACTTCTCCTCGACGAGAAATGACCTTGAAGGGTCCAATATATCTTGGCGCCAATTTTCCCTTGACATGAAAATGCTGCATACCCTTGAGTGGTGTCACTCGGAGATAGACATAATCTCCGACGTTGAAGGACATCGCGACGCATGGGGTCAGCGTAGCTCTTCTGACGGGATTGGGCAGTCTTGAGACGCTCGCGGATAAGTTGGACTTGTTCCTCAGCTTCACGGAGGGTATCTGGTCCAAACAATTTGCCTTCTCCGGTGTCGGACCAATTCAGGGGCGTACGACACTTCTTGCCGTAAAGTGCTTCAAACGGGGCCATTTGCAGATTGGACTGGTAGCTATTGTTGTAGGAGAATTCTGCAAATGAAAGACAATCTTCCCATTTGGAACCATAAGATAGAATACATGCACGAAGCATGTCCTCTAATCTCTTATTCACTCGCTCGGTTTGGCCTCCGGTCTGGGGGTGATAAGCTGTGCTAAAAGCCAACTTGGTTCCGAGGGCTTCATGAAGAGATTTCCAGAATCTGGAGGTGAATTGCGTGCCTCTATCAGATACAATCCTTTTTGGCACACCGTGCAGGCTTACTATTCTGGAAATATACAAGTCTGCTAACTGAGCTCCGGTGTGAGTGGTCTTGACAGGAACAAAATGGGCGACCTTGGTCAGTCGATCAACGATGACCCAGATTGAATCATGGCCTCGGTTGGATCTTGGAAGTCCAGTAATAAAGTCCATTCCAATTTCATCCCACTTCCATTCAGAAATTTTCAAAGGATGAAGCAATCCAGCAGGTCGCTGATGTTCAGCCTTGACTCGCTGACAGATATCACACTTGGCCACGAAAGAACCAATTTCTCGCTTCATTCCATGCCACCAAAATCTCGCACGAAAGTCTTGGTACATCTTTGTTCCGCCGGGATGAATTGAATAAGGGGTCTCATGGGCTTCTGTCAGGATTAAATCTTTAAGCTCCTTGACATTAGGCACACAGATACGACCATTGAATCTCAACACTCCTTCAGCATCTTCGGTAAAACGGGTGCTTTGCTGAGAGAAATCTTCCTCTTAATTCCTTCAATGCTTTGATGATCCTTTTGGGCTTCCTTGATTTGATCCATCAAGGTTGGGGCTAACTCGAGATTGGCGAGATAACCATGACTAACAAGCTCTAGTCTGAAATATTCGAACTCTTTGAACAAGGCTGGCTATTCGGCTTGGATCAAGGCATTCAGGGTGCAAGGCTTACGACTGAGGGCATCGGCAACTACATTAGCCTTTCCGGGGTGATAATGGATTCCAATATCATAGTCCTTGATTAATTCCATCCATTTTCTTTGTCGCAGGTTCAACTCCTTCTAGGTGAAGATATACTTCAAACTCTTGTGATCCGTATAGATCTCGCAGCGATGTCCCACAAGATAGGGACGCCACGTCTTAAGAGCAAGAACAACAGCAGCTAACTCCAGATCATGGGTTGGATAATTTTCTTCATGCGGTCGCAACTGTCGAGACAGATACGACACAACTTTGCCTTCTTGCATCAGAACGCAACCAAGTCCGAGGCGTGATGCATCGCAATACACATCGAAACTCTTGGTGACGTCTGGCATAATCAAGACTGGGGTTGAAGTCAGTCTCTTCTTTAGTTCTTGAAAACTATCTTCACATTTCTAGGTCCATTCAAATTTCTTGTCCTTCTTCAACAGTTGAGTCATGGGCTTGGCTATGCTGGAGAATCCTTCAACGAACTTGCGGTAGTAACCCGCTAGTCCGAGAAAGCTTCGGATTTCAGTCACATTAGTGGGGGCTGATACGTCTCAAACGTATCTATAATTTTTGATGTTCCATGCTTGTTTTATACCAATTGCTACATGTTTTGCATCTACTTTATACTTTTATACATTTTTTGGGACTAACCTATTAACAAGATGCCGAAGTGCCAGTTCCTGTTTTCTGCTGTTTTTGTATTCCAGAAAAGCTAGTCTGGAAATATTCTCGGAATTGGACGAAACTACACGGGGTCCCTATTTTACCAGAACTCATCTGACGGACCAAAGAGGCGACGGAGAGGAGCCACGTGGGCCCCACACGTGGCCAGGGCGCGGGCCCCCCTCTGCCGCGCCCTGGGGTGGTGTGGGCCCCACGGGCCTCTCCAGCCGCCGCCCTTTCGCCTACTTATTCCCCCCGACGCGAAAACCCTAAGTACCTGAGCAAATATCCACGAAAAGTTCCAGAGACGCCGCCGTCGTCAACCCTAGCTCGGGAGGGTTCAGAACCTCTTCCCGGCACCCTGCCGGAGAGGGGAATCGTCACCGGAGGCTTCTACATCGCCATGCCTGCCTCCGGAGTGATGCGTGAGTAGTTCATCCTTGGACTACGGGTCCATAGCAGTAGCTAGATGGTTGTCTCTCCACTTTGTGCCATCATGTTTAGATCTTGTGAGCTGCCCTACATGATCAAGATCATATTATTGTAATGCTACATGTTGTGTTTGCTGGGATCCGATGAATATTGAATATTATGTCAAGTTGATTATCAATCTATCTTATATGTTATTTAAGATCTTGCATGCTTTCCGTTACTCGTAGATGCTTTGGCCAAGTAGATGCTTGTAACTCCAAGAGAGAGTATTTATGCTAGATAGTGGGTTCATGTCTCCGTTTAACCTGGGACAGTGACAGAAAGTTCTAAGGTTGTGGATGTGCTGTTGCCACTAGGGATAACCTAACGATGCTATGTCCACGGGCATATGTGTTTGTTTACATTACGCACTTTACTTAATGCAATTATCCGTTGCTTGCAACTTAATACCAACGGGGACTCGGATGACAACCCGGCGGTGGATTATTAGTCATAGATGCTGTTGGATAACGATCTATGTATTATGTCGTAATGCCCAATTAAATATCATAGTAGTCAACATGTCATGTATATGCATTGTCATGCGCTCACTATTCGTCAATTGCCCAGCTGTAATTTGTTCACCCAACATGTTAGTTATCTTTTATGGAGAGACACCACTAGTGAACTGTGGACCCCGGTCCATTCTTTTACACTGATTAAACAACCACAAACTGCAAACTGTTCCTTTTTCATTCTCTGCAATTTAATACTCATTTTCCACACCATACGTTTAATCCTTTGTTTTCAGCAAGCCAGTGAGATTGACAACCTCACTGTTTCGTTGGGGCAAAGTAGTTTGATTGTGTTGTGTGCAGATTCCACGTCAACAGTCCAGACTCCCTCAACACTATTTTTCTGGCGCCGTTGACAACCTTCTGAAGAGTTGCTGCTCCTACTGGTTCGATAACCTTGGTTTCTTTCTGAGGGAAAACTTGCTGCTGACTACATCATACCTTCCTCTTGGGGTCTCCCAACGAACGTGTGTTTCACGTCATCAAGCTATTTTTCTGGCGCCGTTGCCGGGGAGACAGCAGTCTTCTGCAAGGGGAGTTTCACGCTTCCAATCTCTTTACTTTGTTTTTGTCTTGCTTAGTTTATTTTATTTTATCTTGTTTGCTTTCAATTATCAAAAACACAAAAAAATTAGTTACTTGCATCTAGTTTACTTTCAAGTTATTTTCTGTACTGTTTTTATTCTGCTAAAATGAGTACTCCTGAGAACACTAAGTTGTGTGATTTCACTAGCACGAACAACAATGATTTCATATGCACACCTATTGCTCCACCTGCTGCTTCAGCAGAATTTTATGAAATTAAACCTGCACTTTTAAATCTTGTTATGAAAGAGCAATTTTCTGGTGTTAGTACTGATGATGCTGCTGTTCACCTTAATAACTTTGTTGAACTTTGTGAAATGCAAAAGCTCAAGGAAGTAGATGGTGATATTATTAAACTGAAACTTTTTCCTTTCTCCTTGAGAGGACGTGCTAAAGAATGGTTGCTATCTTTGCCTAGAAATAGTATTGATTCATGGACTAAATGCAAAGATGCTTTTATTGGAAAATATTATCCTCCTGCTAAGATTATTTCTTTGAAGTAGCATAATGAATTTTAAGCAATTTGATAATGAACATGTTGCTCAAGCATGGGAGAGAATGAAATCATTGGTTAAAAATTGTCCCACTCATGGACTGACTACTTGGATGATCATCCAAACCTTCTATGCAGGATTAAATTTTTCTTCGAGGAATTTATTGGATTCGGCCGCTGGAGGTACCTTTATGTCCATCACTTTGGGTGCTGCAACAAAGCTTCTGATGATATGATGATTAATTATTCTGAGTGGCACACCGAGAGAGCTCCAACAGGTAAGAAGGTAAATTCTGTTGAGGAAACCTCCTCCTTGAGTGCCAAAATTGATACTATTATGTCTATGCTTGCAAATGGTCAAACACATGTTGATCCAAATAATGTTCCTTTGCTTCTTTGGTTGCTCAAGAAGAGCATGTTGATGTGAACTTCATTAAAAATAATAATTTCAACAACAATGCTTATAGGAATAATTTTGGTAATAGCAATTATAGGCCCTATCCTTCTAATAGTGGCAATGGTTATGGAGATTCCTATGGTAGAACAAGAATGCCTAGTGAGGAAAGGATGCTAGAAATTGAAAAGGCCACTAAATTTTTATGCAAAAGCAATATGAGCAAAACCAACTGTTTACTAGACTATGGATGAACAATCTGCTATGCTAAAAAATATAAGCCATCAACTTGAGAATTTGAATAGGGAGATTTCTGGTTTGCAAGGTAAAATTTCTCATGCTGAAACTTGTATTTCATTGATGTCAGAAACACAATCCTCTTTGATTAATAAGATGGCAGCTAAGCCCGAAACAATTGAGAGTAATACCTTTGCCGTAGCCAATGCTATACAAGTTAAAATTGATAACAATGTGAGGATGTTAGCTGAATTGCATGCTAGATGGGAAAGAGAGGATGAAATTGCTAGAAAGAAATATTGCTAGAGTTTATACTATTACTACTTCTGAAAATGCTTCAAACTCAAGTGTTAACAAACCTCCTACCATTAATGGCAAGATAGTTGGTGTTGGTAATGTTTCCACTTCTATTGCAAAATGTCCTAAATTGCCTGATAACTCTGAAACTGTCCTTGATAAAGATGCTGAAATTTCTAGCAATAAGGAAGATAATTCCATTACTTTTGATGATAATGACTTTGATTTTGATGGTTGCAATATTTCTGAAGTAATTAAGTTCTTGCAAAAGCTAGCTAGAAGTCCTAATGCTAGTGCTATAAACATGGCTTTTACTAAACATATTACTAATGCTCTCATACAAGTTAGGGAAGAGAAATTAAAACATGAAGCTTCTATCCCTAGGAAGTTAGAAGATGGTTGGGAGCCCATCATTAAATTGAAATTGAATGACTTTGATTGCAATGCTTTGTGTGACCTTGGTGCTAGTATTTCTGTTATGCCTAAAAGATTATATGATATGCTTGATTTAGCACCTTTGGAAAATTGTTACTTGGATGTTCACCTTGTTGATTCTACTATTAAAAAACCTTTGGGAAGAATTGATGATGTTCTTATCATGGTTAACAACAATTATGTCCCCGTTGATTTTATTGTCTTGGATATTGAGTGCAATCCATCATGCCCTATTGTGTTGGGAAGACCTTTTCTTAGGACTGTAGGTGCTATTATTGATATGAAAGAAGGGAATATAAAATATCAATTTCCTCTCAAGAAAGGTATGGAACACTTTCCTAGGAAGAAGATTAAGCCACCTTATGATTCTATTGTTCGAACAAACAATGTTGATGCTTCTTCACTTGGTAATACTTGATGCATGCTTTGTGCCTAGCTAAAAGGCGTTAAAGAAAAGCGCTTATGGGAGGCAACCCATTTTATTTTTCTGCAATTTTTTTTTATTGAGTCAAGGAGTTTGTTTACTTCTGTAGCAACTCCTTTGTATCTTTATTTTCTCGCATTGTTGTGCCAAGAGTAGCCTCTAATGATAAGATGATGCTTAATTTTGATTGCTGCGCAGAAACAGATTTTTGCTGTTCACTGTACGAAATTCCTAAAATCACCAGATTGTTAAAAATCTGAAATTTTTGTGCGTAATCTTTATGAATGTCTGAAACTTTCATTAGTTCAGAGTTTCTCGATCTGAGCGTCGTAAGTGCCTCGAAAAAATTCGTCTTTGCGGACTGTTCTGTTTTAGACAGATTATGCCTTTTTATTTTTGCATTCTCTCTTTTACTAGTGTTGAGTGAAATTCTTTTTTGGGTGGAAGAGCTTCACATAACATCAGTGGCTGTAGCTAATGTTTAAAGTAACAAATCATATTGCGTCTTTACAGAACATGTGAATTTTTGATTATGCACTAACCCTCTAATGAGATCTACTTTGAGTTTGGTGTGACGGAAGTTTTCAAGGGTCAAGAGAGAAGGATGATATAATAGGATCAAGAAGAGTGAAGAGCTTAAGCTTGGGGAGGCTCCCATGGATCTCCCCAGCATATTTCAAGAAGACTCAAGCGTCTAAGCTTGGGGATGCCCAAGGCATCCCCTTCTTCATCGTCAAAATTATCAGGTCATCTCTAGTGAAACTATATTTTAATTCTTTCACATCATATGTGCTTTTCTTGGAGCGTCTGTGTGCTTTTATTTTCAGTATTGCATTTTTATTTTCAATAAAGCTTGACTGGACCCTAGCATTCTTGATTGGGAGAGAGACACGCTCCGCTTTTTCATGAGAATACTCCTATTCTTCACTTATATTTGTTGAGTATTCATATCTAGCGCTGTTCAGCTTTTAGCTCTTGTTTTCATGTATCTCTTGTCAGAGCTATTAGCTTTCTTTTGTAGAAAGTACTCTCTTGCTTCACTTATATTTGTTTGGAGAGTTGATGAAATAAATTGATTGGTGTTTGGTTGGTTCAGAAAATGTTGCATGTGGTAATTGGTATAAGGAAAAACTTGCTTAATCTTGTAGATCACTAAAATGGATAACTTGATGCTTGTCAATTGTTTTGAGTTAACAAGTAGATCATGATTAAATTGTGCATCACATGAGTTAAGCCTATTAGTGAAGAACTACCGTAAAGCTTGTTGAAAATTTGGTTTGCATCGGTGGTATCTCTAAGGTCTAGATATTTTCTAATAACAGGGTTTGGTTAACAAGGAAGACGGTATGAAGTCTTATAACGTTTGCAATATGTTTGTCATATAAAACTTGGTGTACGGGTTGATATTCTTGTTTGCTTACATAACCTTGCTAGCCTAAACTCTGTACTGAGAGGGAATGCTTCTCGTGCATCCAAATCCTTGAGCCAAAATCCATGCCATTTGTGTCCACCATAACTACCTATATGTGGTATTTCCTTGCCACTCCAAGTAAATTTTTCATGTGCTACCTTTAAATTATTCAAAATGTTATTATTCCCTTTTTGTGTCAATGTTTACTAGCTCATGAGGAATTAGTGTGGTTATTCTTTATTCTATTTGTCGAGTGGACTTTTACACCTGGACTAGTGGCATATACATCCGCTTATCCAATAACTTGCAAAAAGAGCTGGCAACGGGGTGCCCAGTCCCAATTAATTACAACTTTAACCAATTAATTCTCTTCACACTTTTGCCCTGATTCATCAGTAAGCAATGACAAACAGTGAAATACCTGAATGTGTGTAAACCAAAGAGAAAGAGGGATGATCTGCCTTGCTGGTAGAAATAACGTCCTTCATGGGAGCCGCTCTTAAAAGTCCGTTCGACAGGTAGAATACTGTTCTCACCCGCTACCATTCGTTGACAATTAACAAACACCTCTCAAAAATAGATACTCCTCCATGGTATGTGATTGATGGAAGGCACCCGAGGATTCGGTTAGCCATGGCTTGTGTTAGCAAGGTTGGGAGGAGTATCAAATATTTTATGCAATCTCTATATGCTTTCAAAAACCTAAAAGCTCTAGCACATGATTTAATCCCTGCTTCCCTCTGCGAAGGGCCTTTCTTTTACTTTTATGTTGAGTCAGTTTTCCTATTCTTTCTGTCTTCCACAAGCAAACACTAGTGTCAACTTTGTTACAACATGCGTTATATGCAATGTATTGGACTTGTTATACTACTTTGTGTTGACAATATCCATGAGATAAATATGTTGAAAGTTGAAGCAAATGCTGAAACTAAATTCTTCCTTTGTGTTGATTAAATACCTTTTATTAGAAACTATTGCTTTATGAGTTAACACTTATGCAAAACTGTTTGATGCTTGTCTCGAAAGTACTATTCATGAAAACGTTTAGCTTGTGTGATTCATTGTTTACTCATTATCTATTTGGTAGCAAATTATAGACCATTGACTTGGATCACTTCATTCATTTACATGTGCCTTGCAATATTATATGATCAAGATTATGATAGTAGCATGTCACCTCAAAAATTATTTGTTTTTATCGTTTACCTACTCGAGGACGAGTAGGAACTAAGCTTGGGGATGCTGATACGTCTCAAACGTATCTATAATTTTTGATGTTCCATGCTTGTTTTATACCAATTGCTACATGTTTTGCATCTACTTTATATCACTTTTATACATTTTTTGGGACTAACCTATTAACAAGATGCCGAAGTGCCAGTTCCTGTTTTCTGCTGTTTTTGTATTCCAGAAAAGCTAGTCTGGAAATATTCTCGAATTGGACGAAACTACAGGGAGTCCCTATTTTACCAGAACTCATCTGACGGACCAAAGAGGCGACGGAGAGGAGCCACGTGGGCCCCACACGTGAAATGACGCCTTCTTGAGGGAAGTTGATGTCGAGCCTCCGGAGTACCCTCCGCCCCCGGAGAATGCACCGACATCGACTTCATGTACATCTCGCGGAACGTCCGAGGTCGCCGCCACCGTCTGGTTCAACTTCTGAACGCAAAAGATGGCGTCGTCGACGTCACCCTTGACCGTGATCACTCCCAAGGCCGCGGGGATCTTCATCATGTTGTAGGCGAAGTGCGAGACGGCGATGATGAACTTGGCCAGAGCAGGCCGGCCAAGAATGCCGTTGTACGGAAGCGGCGTATCTGCAATGTCGAAGACGATGTCCTCGGTGCGAAAGTTCTCCTGGTCACCAAAGGTGACGGGGAGAGTGATCTTTCCCAGCGGCCGAGTGATGCTTCCATTCACGCCTTGGAACACGTCAGTGTCCTGCAGGCGAGAACAAGGGATTTGCAGAATAGCCAGCACCTTCGCCGTTAGTAGGTTGAGGCTAGATCCTCCGTCGACCAGCATCTTGGTGACCTTGTAGTTGTGGACGATGGGCGACACGATCAGAGGAAATGTTCCCCCCGGCCACACTGGTAGGATGGTCTTCCGGGTCAAAGGATATGACTTGCCCAGACCATTCTGCTAGCGCTAAGTTGACGAGGGAATATCTCCCCGGCAATAGCACCAGAAACTATGCTTGTACGTCACACGTCAGTTGGGAACCCCAAGAGGAAGGTATGATGAGTGCAGCGGCAAGTTTTCCCTCAGTATGAAACCAAGGTTTAATCGAACCAGTAGGAAAACGAGGTTTGCTTCGAAGGTGTTGGTGAAGGAGTGTAGTGCGGCGCAACACCAGGGATTCCGGTGCCAACGTGGAACCTACACAACCAATCAAATTACTTTGTCCCAACTTAACAGTGAGGTTGTCAATCTCACCGGCTTGCTGAAAACAAAGGGTTAAACGTATCGTATGGAAAATGATGTTTGTTTGCATAAACAGTAGAGAACAATGATTGCAGTAGATTGTATTTCAGATGTAAAAGAATGGACCAGGGTCCACAGTTCACTAGTGGTGTCTCTCCAATAAGATAACTAACATGCTGGGTAAACAAATTACAGCTGGGCAATTGACAATTGATAAGTGCATATAACATGCATGTGTGAGCTGTGGTGTCTACTATGAGATTCATTTGGTCATTACGACAAAGTACATAGACCGCTATCCAGCATGCATCTATGCCTAATAGTCCACTTTCCGGTTAACATCCGTACCCCTTCCAGTATTAAGTTGCAAGCAACAGACAATTGCATTAAGTAATGTGCGTAATGTAAACAATACATTCATCCTTGAATAAAGCATTGCTGTTTTACCCCTAGTGGCAACAACACATCTACAACCTTAGAACTTGTTGTCACTATCCCAGGTTAAATAGAGGTTGAACCCAACTATCATGCATAAATACCCCCTCTTGGAGTCACAAGTATTCACTTGGCCAAGGCTTCAACAAGTAACGGAGAGCATGCAAGATCACAAATGACATAGACATGATAATATAATATCAGCTCCACATAGGTATCAATATAAGTCAGATCCCAGCAAACACAACATGTAGCATTACAATAAGATGATCTTGATCATGATAGGCAGCTCACAAGATCTAAACATGATGGCACAAGTGGAGAAGACAACCATCTAGCTACTGCTATGGACCATAGTCCAAGGATGAACTACTCACGCATCACTCCGGAGGCGGGCATGGCGATGTAGAGCCCTCCGGTGATGATTCCCCTCTCCGGCAGGGTGCCGGGAAGAGCTTCAGAAACCCCCCGAGTTAGGGTTGACGACGGCGGCGGCAGCGAATATGTTCTGGATGAAAGGCTCGGTGTTTTAGGGTTTTCACGCCTCGGGGAATAAATAGGCGAAGGGGCGTTATCGGCGGACCCCGAGGGGCCCAAACCACCAGGCGGCGCGGCGGGGCCCACTGCCGCGCGAGCCTGTGGTTTGGCCACCTCGTGGCTCTCCTTCGTCTCTCCTTCGGACTCCGTGTACGTGTTGGAAAAATAGGGACTTGGCCTTTTGTTTCGTGCAATTCGAGAAATATTTCCAGAAGTAACTTTCTGAAACCAAAAACAGCAGAAAACAGGGAACTGGCACTGTGGCATCTTGTTAATAGGTTAGTCCCAGAAAATGCATAAAAGTGATATGAAGTGTATATAAAACATGTAGCAAATGGTATAATATAAGCATGGAACAGCAGAAATTATGGATAGTTGGACGTATCAAGCATCCCCAAGCTTAGTTCTACTCGTCCTCGAGTAGGTAAAATGATAACAACAAATAATTTCTGAGGAGACATGCTTTCACACAATATTGATCAATATATTGCAAGGCTCATGTCATGAATGAAGTGACTCAAAGCAATGGTCTATAGTTTGCTAACAAATAGATAAAGAGTAAACAATGAATCATATAAGCAAAACTTTTCATGAATAGTACTTTCAAGACAAGCATCAAAAGTTTTGCATAAGAGGTAACTCATAAAGCAATAGATTCAAAGTAAAAGGCATTGAAGCAACACAAAGGATGATTAAGTTTCAGCAATTGCTTTCAACTTGTAACATGTATATCTCATGGATAGTTGTCACAAAAGCATATAACAAGTGCAATAAGTAAATATGTAAGAATCAATGCACACAAAGTTGACACAAGTGTTTGCTTCTAAGATAGAAAGGGTAGGTAACTGACTCAACATAAAGTAAAAGATAGGCCCTTCGCAGAGGGAAGCAGGGATTAAATCATGTGCTAGAGCTTTTTAAGTTTTCGAAAGCATATAGAGAGCACAAAATAAGTATTTGAGAGGTGTTTGTTGTTGTCAACGAATGGTAGTGGGCACTCTAACCCCCTTGTTAACCAGACTTTCAAGAGCGGCTCCCATGAAGGACGTTATCTCTACCAGCAAGGTAGATCATCCATCTTCTCTTTTGTTTACACATGTATTTTAGTTTCTTTTAGATGACACTCCTCCCAACCTTTTGCTTACACAAGCCATGGCTAACCGAATCCTCGGGTGCCTTCCAACATTCACATACCATGGAGGAGTGTCTATTTTAATTAAGTGCTTACTGATAAATCAGGCAAAACATGTGAAGAGAAT